>KN509089.1:0-17546 GCA_000787155.1 Scartelaos histophorus
CAGTTCATCGAACGTGTCTAATTTATTGTCGTATTTATTTTTAATCGCGTATAAAATCGAAAAAGAAAACTCGCCCCAGCCTACTTACAATTGTAAATCTGACTCTTGAGGAGTCAGTGCCTCAGTTGTCATGAACTTCACCGCACGTCACTGTAAGGCGCACTGTTAATTTTTGAGAAAATTTAATGATTTTAGATGCGCCTTATAGTCCGAAAAATACCAAAAATACATAAAAAATATGTTTATGTATAGAGTCTGCAATCAAAGCAATTACACCTCCAGAAAAGCTACACAGTGCATCTTTAAGCTTCTGAAAGATGTTTTCCTCCACTAAAATCCTTGAAAACAAAATAAAAAAGCCAAGTATAAGTTTTGCCTACACATTACACTTACCGTCTTTTCAAAATAACACTTCTATCTACTTTTTGTGTGTCCCTGTGGTAACTTTAGCACTTGCTCTTGCTTTTAAACAATCATCCTTGGGCCCGCACACTCCAGTGAGCAGAGGCCTTATCTAGTCCCAGGTTAATTCCATTGAAGGTGCCATGTATTTACTAGTAGTGATTCTGCAGCTTGGTCAGGGCACACAGCGTTCCCCCAGGGAGAGGAGCAGCTCTGTGGCAGCTGTGCTGGAGACTGTTCTCATCAGGAAATGCAGCGTACACAACTTCCACTGAGTCACAGCAAAGAGGGGATAACATCGTGACTGATACAGGCCCAAACCAAATCACTATATTCCACAACATTAACCACACAGCCACTGGTAAGGTCTGCAAGAAACTCTGGTCAAAACCGATTCTAAACTTTTAATATTGCAGTTTTTTTTAATAGACGACAATATAGGCTAAAGATAACTCGAGGAAGAGTTATTTCAATCAGAAGGGTCATATAGAGTGCAGAGATGACAACAGAATAAAAAGTGCAGTGTTTAGACCCCATCTGGAGGTTTCATTCTGAAGTCTATGAATATAAGGAAGAATAGGAAGTCTGACAATAGGAACTAATACCCCGAGACACCATGGCAGTTCTGGTATCCTGGGGAGAGGAGCTCAGTGGGGGTGAATAGGGCTGTTTGGTACTGAATAGGAAAGGGATGAAAGCATTTATAGAAAACGGTTGCTGTTTTTTAATGTTTTTATAATATTCATAATGTTAATCAGTATTTTCTTAAAGGGCTCATATTACATTATTTTCTAAGCTATGTTATAACCTCATCAAAAACATGCCCGGGAGTTGTGTTTTGTTTCATACACACATGTTTGTATATTTAGGCTGAGTTATCTCAAACATAAAACACACTGTTCCACTTTGTGATGTCATCTGGTAATACAAAAAACACTCCACTGTGTTTTTTTAACTTCATACACCTTCATTAGAATAATTTAGATGATTTTAGACGTGGAATTGTCAGTCAATAAAAGGTAAAAACTTGAAAACTACCACTTCATGACATCACAAGGTAGAACAAAGCATTCTGAGCTTAGAAGATGTAATATAGAACCTTTAAGATGGATTCAGCAGAGTATATCAGTAAATGCTTTGAGAATGGGAGATTTACCTGGTTGTGAACGGTTGCAAAATGAGCTCTCTCCCCTATAGTAATTGGCAGGTGTGGAGTTTGTTCTCCTTGTGTTTGTTGAGTTTCCTCTGGTCACCGTCGTTGATCTATGATCTTGATTCTATACTATATACTTGAGAGTTCACCTGGCCCCAGTATAAAATCAAAATGAATCAACACTGTAAACATTTGTGACACTGTAGTTTACATTTTGCAAGTCACAAAAGTAAGAGCATGGCCTTCTATAAAACTCCTCTCAGTATTTTTGCTTCCTGGACATTTTGCTATGACACATAAAAACAACTTAAAGCCATCTGCAGCTGAAAATGTGCTCCTTTCAGATTGTGCCTAAGAATTCTCAGCCGTTTTCTTTGCTTTGGCCTGAGTGCACTTAAAGCATGTGACTGTCTCCTGAGTGGGCTTGGTCCCCCTCAGACCTGGTCTAATCTGGTATCACAGACCTGCGGCCCCCCACACTCTGCACTGATTAGTCCACGCCTGAGTGTGTGCACAGGTATTTATCACAATGTGACGACAAAAATGGACTCCCTTTTAGGAAAATCACTGACTATTAGATTATGTTGAATTACATTGAAGATTATTTGGGTTATAGTTTGCAAGTACAGTGCTAATTATGGCTAAGGCTAAGGTCAGCCAAGGATTACAAACTGAGTGGCGACAGGAGCTCGGTTATTAGTCTGTTTGGATCCATTAACCCATACTTTGCCAGTGTGACTCCAGCTTTCACAGATGAATGCTGTTGTTGTGTCCTTGGGCAAAGCACTTAACCCACCTTGCACCTGGCTTCTGTGTACGCCGGTTTATGAATGTGTGTGTGATGACATAAAGTGCTTTGAGTGCCTTGAAGGTGGAAAAGTGCTATATAAAAAGTGACCATTACCATTGTGTTGTCAAAGAGCGTGGAAACTGTGTGTGTGCGTGTGTGTGTGTGTGTGCGCGCGCGCATGTGTGTGTGTGTGCGTGTGTGTGTGTGTGTGTGTGTGTGTGTGCGTGTGTGTGCGCGCGCATGTCTGTGTGTGTGTGCCTGTGTGTGTGTGTGAGGGAGAAAGAGCAAAACAAAATGGCGTAATGTTTAGGTTGTTTCTGTATATTTCTTGTATGCACCAGTGGCCTGGTAGATACGTATGTTATACTTTTGCACTTTTGTACTTTTGTACTTTTGTATGGCTGTCTGCACACGGCACACAAGGACACAGTCAGGCTTGTACAGTGGGATTACCTGTTAGCACATGGCTAAAGCTGAGATGAACTGTGAGCCATGTTTTCTCTGGTGAGTTCAATATAGTACTAACCTTTAATGAAAGACGTCTGTCAGGGAATATAAGGCAACATCACCTCAACCTCACATTGTACAAATATATCAAAAACTTCTAAACTTGTGCTTGATTTGCTGTTATTCATAGGCCTCCACAATTTCAAAATATTATTCTCAATTTTGATTAAAGAAATTATCGGCCTACTTCATTATTATAGTTTCAAGTATACACTCCTTAATCCTCTTAAATCAATTCATAATTAATCCTTGTGAAATCAAAATCTGATTAAATAATGATTGTAGAGCAAACAAAATTACATGACATCATTCATCAACATGTACTTTAAAACCCCACTGGCTCATTTTTTGTATGTTTTAAGATATTTTCAAATGAAGATGAATATTGTCTCCCACAATTGAAGCAGGAGTGTTCCCAAGTAAACAGAAAAAAGAAAGAGAAAATCATGTCACGAGTTGCACACTCACCCCCCCGAACATTTTTGCATGGCTTCTTACAAGAGCAATCAAACTGCCATTACTGTTACTCATACATCCTGAAGTTGTTACAGACTTTCTGAACTTCTCCGGTTTAGACTAACCAATTTTAGCTCATGCAAAAACATGTGTGCCAAACTCTTCACTTAACAAGGCCAAATCTGCTCCTGTAATAGTGGCACTTTGTGTTTCATTCTGAACGTATTCTTTAGCAGTGTTCTTATGAGCCAACCACTTCTATTGCTCTTAATCCATTTCAATGACAGACTGTGTAAAGAAGTGGACTATATGAGTGTGACGTCCCCCATAGCACTTGGCTCCAGTCAAATGAGGCTCACAGTGTTAGCATTTATAAGAGCAATTTTGAAACAATTAACAGTAGGAATTTATTTACATTGTGTTAAGGCCCCAGGCTTTCACTTTGTATTTTTGTGTGTTTTGCTACCATTTTGTTCCTGCTGCCTGAGCCCTGGTTCCTGATTGGTGGAGTATCTCTTCACCTGGCCCTGCCTCCAGCCTCCTCCCCCTATTTAAGAAGATCACAGCTCCTGTTCAGGGCTGCTGGTCTTTGTGGCCAGTCTACTAATGTGTCTCATTTGTGTCAGTCAGTCTGTTTGTATTTGTACTAGTCCATGACTTTTGTGTGTTGAGACACTCAGTTTTGTTTAGTTCGTTCTGTTTTGTGCCTTTTGATTTGGTCACTCGATTCTGTTTGTGGGTTTGTGGTTTTCTTTGGGACACTCATGGTTTTGGTTTATTTTTGTGTCCCTTAGTTAATCACTCGTTTTTGTGAACTCACGTTTTAGCACAAAACTTGTTTTATGTTAATCCTGTTGTGTTGTTCTTAACTTGGTTTAGTTTATGTACATATTTTACCATGTTTTGTTAAGTTAAACCTTTTACAGACCTGTTAATTAAACATTACTTATTTATTCCATTTTCCACCTTGATGTTTTTTGTTACTTCCCATACCCTAGCCGAGCTGGGTCGTAACACATTGTAAGAACAACACCAGGATCATGTCAAGTGGGTTAATACAAATGTTTTAAAACTAAAATGACCAGGCTCACTGCAGAAGTTAAAGGGTGACAATTTTCCAACAAAAAATCAATCGGAAGCAGAGTCGATGGAGCCTGAAGTCCCTCCATGTTCACTTCTCATTTTGAACGTGGAATGTAGCATGTTAGCAATGCCTGTTTAATCAACATTACCTGCATTGCAATTAGCACAGCTCATAGTGTCAGCTTTCATATCGTTTTTGCTAATTGGAAATTCAAAGCGAGTCAGATCATTCTAATATTTCTCAGGCAGTAATGATTGTGTTCTTATTGTGTTCTTTTTCAGAAACAACTCCAAGGGAAACATATAGACAGTAATTACCTTCTCGTGCCTTTTCAAAATCACATTAAAAGTGCCGATGACAACGACAGCAGCAGCATCACATGACAGGGCATCTGTGAGAAATGTTGCCTTCCTTTAACAAGCACAGATGTGATGTGAGTGTCATCTCGCAGAATTTTGATTTGTGTGATTGACGAGGAAACGTTCTCATAGTTAATTCCCACATGTTTAACTCACAAATCCTGTATAACTAGACTGAGTTCTTCTCTCAAACTGAAAACACTCCACCTTGTGATGTCATGTGGTTATACAGGAAGTGCTCCATTGTGTTTTCAAACTCCATGCACCTTCACTAGCATCACTTGGAAGATTTCAGACCTGGAACTGCCAATCTCTATTGAACTAAAGATAAAAGGTCAATTTTGCGTAATATAGGACCTTTAATAATTTGTGTTAATGCAGGAGTGAAACTTTTTGAGTCGCGGGCCACAAACAGTTCAAAATTTTGATGGAAGATGGATGGACCAGGCACAGATGGATGCTTGTTTTTATAATCCACCTCAAAGAGAAAGATAATAACATGGGATATGTAGAAAACGTGCGCTTTAATTCAACTGAAAATCATTACAAATCCTTTCAAACTAAATATCTGTCTTTGCCATGGTGTTTACCATTACTGTTGTATTGAATTGACTCTTAAAACAATGATGCTTACAGTTAACAGTTGCTATTTTAAAGCACTGAAAGTTCTGTTATCCTTAAAACAAATGCTTACAGTTAACAGTTGCTATTTTAAAGCACTGAAAGTTCTGTTATCCTTCACGGTTTTATCATCATCACTCTCCTCCTGACTGTTTTTATTTCAAAAACAGTAGGAGATGCAGATACTTGTCCTGCTCCTTCTATTCAGTGCATTAAATTCTATTCCCCAATGCCAAAACTCAACTTTCAATTGGGCGGGCCAGATTAAAAAGATCAAAGGGCCACAATAGTTTGCGCCGTAGTTTGCCCACCCTTGTCTTAATGCATGAATAGGGATAACATTAAAAATATAATAAGAATAGCTGTCCTTAAAACTTAGTAGAAGGTGCCAAACAGACGTCCCTCTGAGAAAAAAACCTACATAAAACCATCTCTGCAGTAGCCACCATTCACCCAGTCCATTCACTTAACAGAATTAGAATGCCTCACTATTATATATACCATGTCCCATTTTTGGTCTGGTCCTTCATTGAAAAGGTCAGCAAATGTAGGACAGAGAGAGAGGGGCTTGTCCCAGGGAGCCGGGTAAAAATGGCCACTCTGTCAGTTGGAGGTCAGATGTGAAAAGTCTGAGCACATATTTTCTGTTGAAACTGATAGAACATGAGCTGCTTCTCTCCCCTCGGACACTTCAAATGACGCTCAGGGCTAAATGTGGACCTCACAGACAACATGGCTTCTTTTATTATAAGACAAATGTGCGTGCTATTTGTGTCGTAATGATTCTTTTTTGTGTGTTATCTTCTTAAAGGTGCTGTAGTTTTTAGTATTCTTCACTTTCCTAACACATTCCTACATTGAGTTTAAAAGCTTTCTCAGTGGCCAGAGCAGAGTTTTGCCATTACAGTAACGCTAACAACAACTAGCATGCTAACAGTGCACCAATCATACTTCCTGGTTCATGGATGATAATATTTCTTGCTTTATTCAATTCATGTAGACAGCCCGCATTGGTTTTGTTTTGAGCCTAAGAGCTGCTTTAGTGTGGAACAAATTTTACTTTATTATAAGAATTAACTAAACAACACCCATGACAAATGAAGACGAGGTTACAGGCTTTAATAATATAATAATTTAGTTTTCAAATTATCATATCATTCAGTTCCCACCTCTCAGGCACACATCACCACACCACCGCAGGAGTAGAACCATCAGCCTCTTCAGCCTCTTCTTCATTGTTTTCTACAGAGTCAGGTGAACAAATGTTCTATCACACCTAAGCCTTAATTGCACTGATGATGTCCTGGCTGCATCATCTTCCTCATTCAGCTTGTTTTTTGCTTCTTCTTCTTCTTCTTCTTCTTCTTCTTTTTTTTGCCAGTCATAAAAAAGCTAATTGGAGTCTACTTTGTATAAGACCATTCCGTGTTATTTGTGAAAAGTATAATGCTGCGTCCCTCCCTCCTCCACTCCCCTCTCTCTGGGCCTGAATGCCTCCCTCCCTCACGCTGACATTTTGTGGCAGTAATCTTGCTATATAGTGTTCTTTGAAGCCTTTGAAGCCCTGCTATTTTCCGCAGTCTTGAGTGGGCTTCTTCACTACTCTCCTCCATTTTATTCTCCTCCAAACTTCCACCAGGCCGCCACTTCCCATTCCGCCTCTCCATTTCTCCCTTTTCCTGAATGCACTTAAAAAAAATATGCTGGCAGTATCATTCAATTTCATGTTTCCTAGTCTCCTGCTTTTCCCCTGCACATTTGTGCCTCAATCCCCCCTTCGGTGAGTCCTTAAGTCTTTGTTAAAGGTGTGAATGGAGCTGAGGAAGTATAGTAATGATAGAAATATAAAGTGTGAAAAATACAAAAGGAGAATTCTGGTTTATTCAGACAATAAAAGAAACTTTAACAAAAGAACTTATTATTTAATACAAATGATCCACATGCCCATGTATAATTTGTGTGAAAAATGCAACAAAGAAAGAAGGCGATTTTAAAGTTAGTCATGGTACTTTTATTAAGGCTTTATAAGAAAAAAAATATGGCACCTTAACTTTGGTATTTCATATTTATTAGTAAAAAATCTAAATAACAAAATGACAGTACAGTATGTCTTGTATTTGTACATCTTCTCAGCCACATCACAAGAGTGAAGAGTGAAGCAATAAAGTTCCACTATGAAACTTTTCCGGTAGATGTTCAACAGCAAATCAAATCTATCTGTCTACATGGAGATGAGTATGTGATATACCAGATCAAGTTACAGGTCAGATCTGCAGAATGGCCACCCCTCTCAGAGTAAGAATGCATCTTTTTCAGCACTAAAAACCCATGAATGTTACTAAATGCTTAGACACGTTTAAAGGGCCCATATTACACTATTTTCTGATCAGTTTTATAATAATTTAACTCAAAATCCTATATATTTAGGCTTATTTCTTCTGTCAAACAGAAAACACTGATTGTGATGTCAATGCAGGCATTGCTCCACTGTGTTTTTCTGGTGTCTTCATACACCTTCACTAGAATCATTTGTATAATTTCAGCCACAAACTTTACTGAACTAAAAGTGAAAAGAAGCTGTTAACTCGAAAACTGCCGCTTCCTGACATCACAAAACAGAATCACAATCTAATAATAAAACAAACATGTGTGAATGAAACAAAGCTCAACTCAGATAATGAGTATTTTGAGGAGGTAACAGCATTCTAACGCGAGTCAGTTTAACATAATATAGTAGGATCTTTAATACTACGCTGTGTAACGATCCATGCAAAGCAATAACATGCCAGTGGAGAGAAGCAGGTGGCAGACCCCCTAACAGGAAAATTACACAGTGCATCTTAAATGAGCTGAAAACACAAACTGTGATTGCCCAAACAGCTTCTTAGCAGGAGATGCATGGAGACGCATTCTGGATTACAAGTCAATGGTCCAGATTATAGAACCTATTGTTTTCAGCTCAGGAGAAGACCTAAAAATACTAAAAAATGACTCAAAACATGCGTGAATGTAAAAACAATTAGTGTAGCCTTTTCTGCTTGGTTAGATAAAAGCTCGAATATGTCATTAACCAATTTCCTGCATTTACAACATGGTGGATTGTCCTGTCCTGTAGCGACTGTTGTTGTAGTTAATGGTGGTCATTAGCTGAAGCAAATGTTCCTAAAAGGCACTTCCCACGGTCTGCACCTGCCATGACACCTGCTCGCTAAAACCTATACACACAAACACAACACAGTTCACAGTAAGTCATCCCGAACAGGAGCTCGATCTGTCAGAGTGCCTTCAGGACATTCTCAAAACCTGCTATATGATTATGAGGATGTAATAATGCATATGTATACTGAATGAATTTTCTTTTATTTCATCAAACGTGCTATATTACGCACAATTGTGAGCGTTTAGCCTTGTTAGAATGTTGTTACCTTATCAAACGCACGCCTAAAGTTGTGTTTTGTTTCATTCGCACATGTCTGAATGATTCTAGTGAAGGTGTGTGCTCTTTAAAACACAATGGAGCACTTCCTGTATCACCACATGACATCTCCAACTCCAAGCCTGTTTGTTACGAGGAAACAACATTATAACAGAGCTAAAAAAAAGTCGTAACATGGGCCAACTTTCTAATCTGTCTGGCTGTAATTCCTAGTTTTTATGTGTGCAAAGACTTTTTTCCCTCTGGCCTTGACCTCAAATACTCCACATAAGCAGTTAATCCCTCATACTTCACACATGCATCTATAGTTTGGGTAGTATTTGTTTAGTCTCACCTGAAAGAGATGAAGAGATGAGTCCATTTCTCGGCACACTCAGTTCTCCCCTCGAACAAGCTCTTCCCGTCCTTCATTCTTCTCTTTGTGATGCTTTTTTTCATGTGTTTTTGCCGCTGCTCTGTCAGTTCAGGCTACAGACTGCGCCCTATGCTTCAGTATGCTTCAGTATGCACGTGCTATTTCATTACAGAGACTCCCAGATGACAGCGAGTTCAGCTCACTCAGGCCCAAAGTGTCTCTAATATTCCCGGAGAGACTGGCTCATGTCGCTGCTGCTGCTGCTGCTGGTGAAATGTGCGTGGGTTTGTTTGTAAGTGTTAAGAAAGGATCAGGCGCACAACACATGTTTTTATGCATATTTTTATGTAAGTGGATGGACTGTTGGTGCTTTGAATGGTTGTATCTTAGCTTGGAATAGATTTTTCATTTGCCTAATGTTACATCAATGGAGATTTTAAGATGTTAAATGTAGCGTTGAGTTAAAAGTTTAGATATAATCGTGTGATACTTGTATTTAGTTGTCCAGGAGGTTGTTGGGTTGTCTCCTTTTTATATTCTTCAAACGTGGGTGATTTCTATAAGCTCTTTACTATGACTTTTATTTATCTGTTGTAATTTAGATCACAACTGAATATGTCACATTTCAATGGACAGATGAATAGACATTTCTCATAAAAATGTTGCCGTCAAACTTTCAAAGTGAAACTCAGCAGTACAGAGACTTTTAGATGAGTCATCACCTTCTTCAATCTGATGCTGGATGAATATCAAATCCAACTAAATCCAATTGTCTATTTGTGTTTTTTGATGGCAGTGATAAATGATCGCATTTTCATACAGTGCTTTTCTACTTTCAAGGCAAAGAGCTTTATATTAAGGGACCACTCACCCATTCACACACATTCACATATCAGTTTACACAAACACTGGGGACAAAGTGGGTTAATTGTCTTGCCCAAGGACACAACAACGACATTCATCCGCAATAGCAATGCCAATCTGTGGGTCAGTGGATCTGGCTGCTCTACCGATGTTCTTTGTGTCGAGAGCGGGATTTGAACCACAAACCTTTGGATCAGTGAACAAACAACAGGGTAATTGTTCACATTTTTGAAGAAGATGAGTTAAGACTTGCCTGGCCAATCAAAGCCACACGTTTTTTGCAGAATCAACAAGCTCTTATGTATCTGAGGTAAATGAAACTGCATATTTTGTTCTGAAAGATATGAGAATCTTCAAGAGGAGATACTTTTTGAGAGACATATGCAGCAAATAAGTAGCAAAGACTGAGCAGTCCCTACTAAGGCTGTTTTTTTGTCTGATTCCCCAACTAAAATTGAGAAGAATGTAGCAGGGACTAGCTGGTCAGACAACGTGGACAGAATATATGCATCTTGTAGATCAGTGGACAAACACACTATCAGAAATATATCATACATATAAACTTTGTACTTGAAACAGTCAAAAAGAATAGTTTGGATCCAATGCTACACTAAAGCTTTGGGTGGTTGTACATTTCACATTGTACAAGCTGGTGCTCCCAATTACAACAGAGGACAAAAAATACATGATTGTTTCCCCTTTAACTCAGCCATGACAGCGAGAGGGAATGGGACAATGAGACATCACTAATCTCCCATTTGCAGCCAGGGCGTCACTCTCACGACGGTTCGAGGCAAAAAGCCGAATTAAAGCTGAAACCTGCACCAGAGCCAGCGATTCTGCATTTACATTTAAATGTGCCTGACCTCAGCAGCAGAGGCCCTGGTTTGGTAAATGAGTTGGCAGTAATTACGTCCAATTTTCAAGTATGTTTTGACTTTTCTTTAATTTCAAGAGCCACCCATGCAAGTCCTTCAAAGGCTAATGTTGAGCCATGATTTATTTTTTACACTGAGAATTCTCTTGTTAAAATGTGCAAAAATTCGACTTCGCTTAGCATTTCTTGGCATCCGGAATAACTGCAGGCCCTTCCCTCTCCTCCTTTGGGGAGGTTTATAAATTGAATTCATACTGAGCAAATTATAGTCCTTTTTTCATCTATACTATTTGAACATTTGGACTATTGTTTATTGCTGAGTGGATGCCAGTACTACATAAAATATCACACAATATTACAGATAAACTGCATCCTGTCTATTTTTGGTATGTTATCGTTATCGTATATAAATTTCACTTTATAACTCTTATGGGTAAATTTAAATCACTGTATATTACTAGAAGGTTCTATACTGTAAATGTTGCTAGGAAGAGTAACCATTTATAATAACTACACTTAATAAAGCAAAACAGACTTCTTAAGAATGAATCACACCTACTAAATAATGAATATTTGCTTAAGTAAGAGTTTCTAAGGCTGAATCCTTCTAACTATCTGTTCACTATGAAGCCTTCTTTATTAAGGTGCAGTTAAAATGGCACCAGAGCTTGAATATATGGGTAATATTCTACAAGATGCTTAACTTTTGATAGTTATTTCTGTAATGTAGAGTTAAGTGCAGACATGAGTTGAACTATTATTCCCTTTTGAGTCAAATACTGGCCTTAAATCTCCAGCACAGGCCCATTTGTTGTTTTGGCCGGCCTACTGCCTAAAGAGTACACATAAAGCTTTATTCGCACACTTTACTGCGAAGAGATAACGGCACAAAATGTTACTACACAGGATCGTGGTAAAAAGAGCCCGTGGGAGAGTTTGTTGTAAATTCAAAGCTGCACTATGTAACTTTTTGGTTGGGGGTCCGGCACCTCTTTGTTTCTATGGCATGACATATGGTATGGTATGACAGTAAACAGCTATACTTTACAATCGCAGGTGGTTTTATAGCTCAACAGTACCTAAAAACAGGCATTTTGACTGTGAGCGAGGTTGCCTCCACACAGATCTGACCTTTAACTTGGTTTGGTTTTGTCTCCATGAAGAAAAAAAGGCTTAACTGTGAAATATTCCAAAGCAATAACATTTCCACAAAAGCATCTGAGGATCAGTTGCACTAGAAAAGTTACACATTGCATGTTTAAATGACAGAATTTTGGAAAATAATCAAAATCGACAGAAGAGCTTATTGGCCTTTGGTTTATCTGAATTCCTAATAACAGATATTGACATTGGCCATGAAATATTGGTGGATTTCTCATCTCATGTCAGTGCATATTTAAATAGCGCTCCATCTACCTCTGTGCTCCCACATCCATCACATGTGTTAATGGTACACGACGTTTGAGCCTTGTCCTACACAGCTCCCCATCAGTCTTAATGTCACAGCTCATTTGGGTTTTTGCTTTGTTGTCATTTCACAACAAACGACCCCATTTGACCATATTTTAAAGATTTTTAATACACGGCGCCTATTTCCTAAATGACGTGCCACCCTTTTATTTTTCCTATCTGTCTTGTTGCATTTTCTCCACGCTATTTTTCAAATGCTACTTTGTTTGGGTTCGAGGGCTTTTCAATCAAAACCCAATTATCATGGCAACCACCCACATAACAGAATACAAATCCTTAAGCTTACACCAGATTTATTTTGCCCCTAACTGTAAAGCGTATCATCTGTATAAATATTTTTCATTATATCGAATAATTGACTGGAATGCATTGAAGTCACTTCGATCTAGCAAGCACCTTTGGATTGTGGCGGGTTTTCGGTTTTGGTGAGATGATAACAGATCTTTCAATTTCCTCATGTAAATAGAAAGCCGATGTTATTTATGAGAGTGAAGGGATCAAGAGACAACATCCATAGGCCGGGTAGTAGGTGTACACAGCTGCTACATAAATGCTAAACAGAAATTCGTGAATATACTATAAGATTATGTTAGGTGAAGGCCCATGAATAAACCGGCGAGAACTCTGTGTGCGTCAAAGACAAAAGAGTAGTTTTGTGGGTCATAGGAAGTTGACGCTATTAGTGGTAATTATGGGAGAATGGGCAGAGCTGTTATGATATGTTAGTTACACATCGGGGAGCAAAAACAGAGGAGTACACAGCAGAAGATGGCAGGAAACCACAGATGATTCAGTAATGCTGGAATCTGCCATCTGAAAACTCTCAAAATCATTCATGTTTTGACTGAAGGTCTTATATCGCACAAAATGGACCTGAAGTTGTGTTGTGTTTTGTTTCATTCACACATGTTTTAGTAATCCTTTATTAGTCTGTCTACAGCTCCAAAGTACTAAACACTCTAATCCACCTTGTGATGTCATCAATTGATCATTTTTAAGTTTATGGCTGCATTTTACCTTTAGTCCAGTAGAGATAGGCAATTCCAAATCTGAAATAATCCAAATGATTCTAGTGGAGTTTAAAAACACAGTGGAGCTCTTTGTGTATGACAACATGACATCATAAGGTGGAACAGAGTGTTAAAGGTTTGCCTGCTAAACTTGTGTGAATGAAACAAAACACAACTCTAGGTATGTGGAAACAACATTATAACCAGTGATGGGAATAACGGCGTTAAAATAAACATCGTTACTAACGGCGTTACTTTTTTCAGTAACGAGTTCTAACGTTCTAACGTTACTTTCTTTACTTCTATAGTTGTAACGGCGTTACTGGTACCAACACGGCGTTACTGCGCGTTACTGAACCTACTCGTTTTGAAAGTGGCATCTCACTCAACTCTCATACAGGCACACGATTTATTTTTTTCTTCCTTCCTGCTTTACTCCAAATTATTTGACATTTTTGAACTTAAAAAAGTAACGCATTAGTTACTTTCCTGGGTAACTTGTTACTTTTATAGTGTAGTAACTCAGTTACTAACTCCGTTACTTTTTTGGGTAAGTAACTAGTAACTGTAATTAATTACTTTTTCAAAGTAACGTGCCCAACACTGATTATAACATATCTCAAAAAATAGAAATAGCGTACAACCTTTGAATGCTGTATATCAATATTCTCACTTACCTTATCTGCCTTATGTGTTCTGGGCATCTTTATTATTCACCTCAATGAGTTTTTAAGCACGTTTCAACAAACAAACAGCTCGCTATTTTGGCCTGCTCAAGAACTGCTCAAAAGATATATATCTGTAATGGTGCAAGACACATTTTGCTCATATGGGGCACAGGGCCTGATGTATTATTGTATTGATATTTTGAGTACAGTCCTACAAGTAAATACTGTATAAATATTTGTTGATACTTCTCCAACTTCAGCTTCTTCAACACAGAAAACCAAGACTTAGTAATCATTGTAATTTGGGTGTTTTCTGTACTCTTCAGTGTTTTGGTGGAACTATTGTTGATGGTGTATTTTTCAACAGGCCTGCCCCCACACACTCTTCACAAAATGGACCCTCTTCTCTGAGAAGGCGAACGAGTCTGGCAGGCTGTGTTTTGTTAGACTGAAAATTTGGCTTCCTGAAATAAATTAATCATTTTCTCAACCATGCAACAAAGAATTGTTGTGATGCAAAATTGATGACAGCATAAACACTAGATCAGGAGAATCGATGTGAGGGAGAAAAGGCCAGACACAGGGCTACACGTCTGACAGGAGTGGACAAGAGGCTTCGGGTACTGAAGTAGTGATTAAACATGAACATTATTGTAAGTGAACTCTTTTTATTATTATGTAACAAGCTGAAAAACAGGCCCAGTTTTGTATTCGAGCCAAATGTGTCAGAAATATTGTATAAGCAGCTCTTGAAGTGAAATAAGTCAGCTGAGTGGCGTCTGTATCTAATTTTTATTTTCCGCTAATTGTCTGATAAGCACTTATAAACATATGTACCAAAATGATTATGCAATGTTGCCAAATCTTATGTATATCACCAAATATAGTAAAAGTGGAGAAAGAACTAAGTAGAGAACAGTGTGCATATGCCCAAACATATGCAAAAACGAGACTCATCTGCAATATGGCATCTTGAAAATTAGCGATTAAAGATTGCTCAAACATGCCTCCCTCCAAATATAACTCTGAGTGTGTGAATGGTGAGGAGAAACTACTATGATTTTGCTAAACATTTTGCGTAATACGTCTGCTTTATGGCACATCACACTTGAGCTATTCAGTTCATTTAACTTAATTATTGCACAAAAGGAGTAGGAAGAAGGAAATGTGCTCCTGTCCTCTGTTCCATGTGTCATTTACAGTCAGTCCAGATTCTGTTTACTTAAATTATACATTTGTACATTGAAAAGATTACATTAATTCCAAATAAGCAATCAAGGTTACAACTTATGAATACATAAAAGCAAATCATACAATAATGTTTGCATTTTCTATGTGACCTACATTCACGGGATGTGTAGATTACAACATGTCTCTGTAGGGCTGCCGTAGGTAACTGCATGATCTACAAAGTAACACTCCCAGAATGATTCAAAAAGAGATTAGGGTTTAGATTGAAATCTGTTAGATATGTGATACTGCTGTTTGCTGTTGGCTATTTAATGTTCACTTTAAAAGGTCAGTTTATTTGCTTTTCCCATTAACCTTAAAGCAGACCTATTATGCAGCATGAACATTTTCTCATTCACTTTCTTGTCTTTGGAGCGTTTCGTGTATATTTGATCAAGCTTTAATCGCTTATTTTCAAGATGCCATATTACTGATCAACTCCCATTTTCACTGCCATGCCACACATGCAGTTCTCTCTACTAACTTTATTCTCCAGTTTTATTTTGTTAAAATTATTGTTATGTGTTGAGAAAGAAGAGGCGGCAACACCTGTGAAGAAAAGCAAAGCGGTAGGAGAGCAGCACAGCAAAGACGGGACTCTAACAGTATTCAGCACTGTTGCATTTTAATACAAATTAAACTAAATGTGCTGGTTGCAGCTATAGGAATGGCCGACAACTTCACAGCTCTTTGTTTTTGTGGGTCCCAGAGTTTTCTAAAGTGGAAGTCAGCACACTTGTTTCTTTTATTAAATCCTTTTTAGATTAATATTGCGATTTAAAATGTGCAAATCATAACATAATGATCCACAGATGCCATAGATTATAACTATACAGCAGACACAAGCGCAATATGTCTTCTTTAATTTCAGCGCATTTCCAAATCCACATTCATTAGACCTGATCCATTTTATCTGAAAATGAACAATGTGCCATTAGTAAGTTATAGTTCAAAGCAGATGGACAGAAGCAGGAAGCAGAGATAAATAATTACCATCAAAGAGATTTAGCGCCAAGAGGTGTAACCATATCAGTGCATACATTTGTGTCCTGGCTGTCATCTGCAGACACTTATTATGACAAACACTGTCTCAAATTCTGTTTTTTCTGATTTAATAAGCACACAGCTCTTGTCACTATTTCTGTTTATGGGCGCGTATATGTAAGAAATCCTTTTTTATTTCTCTCATAATAGAATTTAAAAGGAACAAGCACAGCAGCAAGACGCGTAAAATATCATATGGGAAACACAAATTGCATAGTCTGTTTGTGTTTTGTTTGCCTGTGAGAGCCATCAAAGAGACATCCCACAATGCATTGTGTATTAATAATGAATCTAAAGTGAATGGTACAATAGAAGTACACCTCTACATGGAGATAACTTCTTAGTAAAAGGAAGCGTGATAAATTCTTCACATAGCAACAGCTTTTAACATGGATCTGCAGTTACAACAAGTAGCTGAAAAAAACAAAAGAACAATATAATGAATCTTGTGTTTTCTACCTGCTTTTCTGGAGATGTCCTTTGCCTGGAATAATCCGCAATATGAAAACTTCTCTTACCTTGAACTATTATTTCTGTGAGCTGATTTGAACTGTAACTTGGCCTGGTTGTGCCATCTCTGCCATCTGCTTATCTTAGGTTTAAAGACACACTGTGGGACATTCCAAGCAATTACATTTCAATAGAAACAACCAAGTAGCAAATCTTCCTCCAGAAGATACAATTACACAGTACACCTTTAGCCATTGCAATCTGTTTCTAATAAATCTGCCTTTTTTGAGAGATAAACAAGCTATAGTCTAACACAAACTACATCTAGAAGAGCATCTGGCATTAACTGTTTGCAATATGGATTCTGCATTGCATCAGTGTGGATTGGTTCATTTTCCCATGATATTCCTGAAGTACAGAAAGCATTCAAAAGTAAAAAAGAGGATGGACAGTCTTGCAAAAGGCAGTGTGACATGAGAGAGAGCTTCCCCGAGGAAAGTAATTGTGCTGGTCTTCCTTGCAGTAGGAAAACCTGTTTGCCGGTTGTGCCTTGAGCGCCTAATACTTCTCCCAGTGAACCATTACATTAACTCCAGTGGACTCCTGTGTTTGTGTATCCACTGCATTTGTGAGTTCTGTCGATGGGTTCCTCCCTCTCTTTCTCTCTGCCCTTCCCTCTACCTATCTCTCTCTTTCTCACTCTTTTTCTCTGTTCTGTTCTCCTCTCTCTCTCTCTTTCTGTCTCTCACTCACTCACTCACTTTCTCTCT
>KN509089.1:28917-48900 GCA_000787155.1 Scartelaos histophorus
AAATTTGTCGTCTGCGTTTGTCCCATCCTTCATTGCTACTGCGACAGCCCATCGGCAGCAGTGGGCACCACAATGACGTGCCCAGTCACCCGTGTCCAGATCTTGAGCTAGCCTTGGTCAGGATTACTTTAGCTGGAGGATTTTACCTATTGTACATGTTTTGGGTTGATGGAGGAAACTGGAGTGCGCTGAGAAAACCCACCCAGACATGAGGAGAAACATGCAAACTAGACAAAGTAAACTCACAAAGTACATTACACTGTAAGTACTATTAAGTTATATCTAAAATTGTTTTCTATTCTTATTTACTGCTTGTCTGAAATGTTTCACAGTAGCAAACCCGGCGGCTTCGTAGCTGCATCCATGTTGGCATGCGGTGTTAATTGTGGTATTTTACAGTAGCTACAGGTTCGAAAACTCGCAATTCGGCGAGGTACATCCAGGCTAAAGGTGAAAGTCTCTTAATATAGACCCAGCTCCCTACGCAACTTTGAAAATAAATTAACGCCGATATTTTTTATGTTGCCAGATAAGAGTCCCACATTATCGCAGCACGTTAACGCCTATAACGGCCCACCACTATATAAAATATAATAAATGTAAGGTACAGCTATTTAATGTCACACTATGGAACATTCGAACCATAGAAAGAACCAGTTGACAGACTCTCCACCAGAAAAGTTACACAATGCACCCTTAAGTCCAGTGCTATTAAGCTATTTTATATCATTACAATGCATAACACTGAAAAGAAAATCCATGATGCAAATTTTGCAGCGACAAGCAACACGAGTTGAAAAGAAATACCAGTATTTATTGCTAAAGGCTTAATCCGTTTTTATGCTAAATATTTCACAAACAGTTTTCTATCTTTGCTCATAGGGACTGTAACTATCAGTCCAGACCTGCTCCCACTGTGTGTGTCTAATGCTTTTCTTATCATAACAAAACTGTGCACGCACTGGTCTCTTCTTTCTCATAATTGATTCTCCCTGCTTCAGCTCGGAGACTCAGCACAAGTGAAAATTAATATGATACAGTAAGCATTAAAGATTCATTTCCTTCAGGCTTGTTAGATTTAATATTCATTAGGCGCTTACTGCTGTATATGTAAATGACACTGCATGACTCTCATATGAACTGTTGTGTTTTGGGTTGTTTTTGTGTTAAAGGCTTAGATTTGTTATAATAGATAGAAGAGAAACATTCATTAAATTAGGATGAATCTTGTTTTGAAATTTTACAGCTTGTAGGTCATGTGTTAGACTGTTGCACATCTGCACGGCCACTTACAGAGGCACTGTGTAACTTTAGTTTTTTGTTTGTTTCACTTCTCTACCTGAAATGTTCCACAGTATGACATTAAACAGCTTTACCTTTCATTTATTCAACTGCAGAAGGTTTTATAACCAAAAAATCCCAAGAAAAATAGGCCATCTGACTGTGAATGGGTTTCATCTCCACAGATCTGACCTATAACTTAACTATAACTCTGATTTTGCTCCCTATGAATACAGAAAGAGTTAATACCCACTGTGAAACATTCCTAATAACATCTCCATGGGGAAAAACATTAGAGGGACCCTCCACCAGAAAATGACACATTGCATTTATAGTACTTCTCATAATATGGTAGCCCTGCAAGGAGAAAAAAATAAGACCTGAGCTTTGTGTGATTGACAGTGCAACTTTTTTCTAAGACGACACTAAAACTTGACAAGACTGAAGAAAAACAAGGTGAGAGCTCTGCTAAGGTTGTTCTCCAAAGGTCATGTGTCAGGTTCAGGCTCAGATAGACTCTCACTGATGACAGAAGGATTACTCAAAACAGGAAGTCTGACTCACTACAGAGACGCTAACGAATGTGGGAGAGGATAATGTTTTTTTTTAATGAGCTAAATCTTAGCTCATTTGGATACCATTTGAGATAATTGAACCTCTAACCCCCCACTAGCAATGGGCTGATTTCACAATTACTCCAAATGCATTTATGGCACAGTGTTTAGGGCTTCAGCCTCACAGCAAGGTTTGTGTGAGTGTGTTTCTTTCTGTGCGGAGTTTGCGTTTTCTACCTGTGTCTGTGTGGTTTGAAACTTTTTGGTGCTACTCCTCCATAGACTGTGTAAAGAAGTGAACTAAGGGAGTGTGACTTCACCCACGGCGTTTGGCTCCAGTCAAATGAAGCTGAAGATGCAAGCAGTTATGGGGTGAATCTGGAGCTGAAATATTAGGAATAGAAATAGATTTTTGGACCAAATAGCTAAATAAAAACACCAGGATCATGTAGACCGGGTTAATATGAACATTTTAAGACCAAAATGACGAGGCTCACACAGCAGCAGTTACAGAGAGCGGGGTGGCAATTTTTTTAATGTAAAGTCAGTTGAAAACAAAGTCGATGGAACCAGAAGCTCCCCCAGGGTCACTTCCCATTTGCACCATAATGGCTAGTGGATTAGCTATGTCCATTTATATATACCATCTATGTATTCCTCTAAAGCAACCGCTGACTGTACATAATGTTTCCCTTGGTGACAATGGTAAAAGTAGTTTTATATCCTTACATTATTTAACTCTGTGTACCTCTTTGGCTGGTGCTGCAGTCACAGACCTGCCCAGCACATTGTCTTAAACTCATCTCTGAGTTTCTCACACTCTACTGCAGCCTCTGTAGCTCAATAAAACACCTTTTTCCCTGTAAAGGCCAGTGAATTGAGTTCAGACCTGTTTAAAGGTCCTATATGACGCAAAATTGACTCATGTGAACTTTTAGTCATGTTGTTCATGTCCTTCATGCGTTTTGCTTCATTCACACATATTTGTGTAATCATTCATAATCACAACTCCAAAGCTAAAAACACTCTGTTCCACATTGTGATGTCATAAAGTGGTAGTTTTCATGTTAACTACTACCTTTTACATTTAGTTTAACAGAGATTGGCAATTCCAGGGCTGAAATTACACAAATGATTCTAGTGAAGGTGTATGGAGTTTAAAAACACAGTGGAGCACTTCCTGTATTACCAGATGACATCACAAGGTGGGACAGAGTGTTTTTGTTAGATAGAAGAACTCAGCCAAAAGATGCAGGGTTTGCGTGTTAAATATGTGTGAATGAAACAAAACACAACTCCAGGTATTATATCATAGATCAGAAAATACAGGGCCCTTTAAATGGTGCTAGTCACACCTCCAGTGCCACGAGCTCTCAGTACACTGCACGTCTGGCATACTGTCATCTCATTTACATTTCAAAGTTAAAAACATGCACACAAATATACATGCCGCCTCCATCTTGTATTTTCTGTGTTGTCTGGTAGAGGAGTTTCAGGCCAAAAGAGGTGTTTGCTGGTCTAGTAGATAAAATTAAGTTCACTGCGCTTAATGTGATGAAAACATGGTATAAGGGCTTTTCAAATTACTTGTGTTGTGAAGAGGAAAACTTAAGAGGCTGATTATTATGCTGCAGCAGAGTGGATAAGACAGGATTGTGGCAAGATGCATTTATACATTTGGATGTCTTGAGAGGTGATTGGATGAGAGCTAACAAGCGCAGACTGTGATTGGTGAGCGCTAGACAGCACGGTGACAACAGAACAATGTAGACAATATAGGACATACAGATAGCTCCCGGCCTGATGCGCCTATGTGTGTGTACGTGTGTGTGTGTGTGTGTGTGTGTGTGTGTGTGCATGTGTGGCAGGGCGTAGGTGTGCGTGTGTGCGTGCATGTTTGTGTGGCGTACACTGGGGTTTCCAGTTGGTTGTGGTGGATGTATATTTTCCACACTGGCTCCAGGTCTGTGGCTCTGGTCTTATCAGTGACGCTCAGAGAGGAGCACTCTGCAGCACTAGAGTGTGACACACACCTACAGCTGTGCTCCTCAAACACGACAACCTCCTCAAGTGTTTAATCCTATGTCAATTACAGGTTACATTAAACACTTGGGTCCAAAATGTATTACGATTTAACTTATTTATTGACATATTTTTATTATTAATTTGATGTACCCTTTCATTAAATAGGAAAGTCACACTGGCAAGAAAAAAATATTTGAGGATTGTGTCATTTTGAATCTACTTCACACTTTGGAGTTCAATAAATTGCATTCAATCAGTATTTAAACGTAAAACATAGCTCAGTTCTTTCTTATTTTAATATATTGTGCTAAATGTATGGATCTGCTATCAACATGAAATAGTGAAAAGGTCACATAAATATTCAAAACATTACATTTTGAATTTAGTTGTTGTATAGTTGTAGTATTGTTTTACTAATAAATACAACCCAAAACATCCACCATAAGTAAAATTCTCTAACAGAACCTCCAGATCTGAGCTAGTCCCTGAGCCTGGACACTGTACATCTCAGCTCATTTCTCCTGACAGGTTGCCCCAGTGGCGCTCATTGATGGATGGGTAATTAAAATACTATGCCTTACCCTAAAAAAACAGGCCTCATGTATTTTTTATTGAAGGTCAGTTTTTTGTGTTGACACGTTGGTTTGAGCTTGTATGAAACCAGTGGGAGTCCCCTTTATTTATTTATTGTCATCTGCTGTTATTGAAATCTGCCACTCACTCGCTGTAGCAACGCACAGATCTCAAAGTACTTCCCCTGTGTGTTCTCACGACCGCTATTCCTACATGAGTGTAAATGTGCTTTGCCTCAGGCCCACGAGGCAGCTCTCAGTCTGGATTAAACTGGCCATCACCAGAGAAGACGAGTCTCATTATATCAGCCCTCCGCTAATGACCGCTCACCCCGAGAAAACAGCTCTCAGAGATGGATACGACCTGGGCCAAGACATCCATTTTGCGGTGTTTGGTGTTATTGGCCTGTCCCTTTTGCCTGGTGTGAAGATCAGAGTGAGCAAACGGGCTGTGAATGCATTAGTGTCATCATCATCACAAGACGACAGCGGCGCTTCATATGTCATCATCACAGGACGGAGAGGACACTTCTCCACGAGCCCGCCTATTATTCTCTATTATACACACATTTACACACACATTTACACACACATTTACACACACATTTACACACACATTTAGACTACATCACACGGGGCATGAACAGTCAGTCTTTCACAATGCAGCACAAGGTCAACATCATACTACTAATATTTACATTTCTCTATTACCACTGCATATTTTCACACTTTATGATTTTATTGTAAGTTAAGTTATAATTATGGGGAACTCTGCATTAGACTTCATCCAGATTTGGTTGGAGGAGCGTTGGTGGTGGTAAGTTCTTCAATGGGGAACAGACTTAACATGTTAATTTAGAGCCTTTTATGGATGCGCAGACCCACCCCCCAACATATTTGTTTTGTGGTTTTAACTAGTTTAAATGTAGTCAGCGCCCTGTAGTGATTTATTAAACTTAAAAAGGTAATCTCTTTTTGAACACTCTAGCTCTAGTTGCCTTTTGATCAGTCTTAGTCAAGATGTGCCTTATGAAAATGGGGCAAACAATTTTGGAGGAGCTATGGGGGAGTAATGGCCATTCTCAGGAAGCTCGTGCCCCCTCAAACCTCCCCTAGCAACACCCCTGCACGTCAACTTTAGCCCAGTGATAATTAGCTTATCAGTTATCTTCCTTTTACATTGTTACTGTTATCCCATTATTGAAATGTCACGTAAACATTTATATCTGATGAGACGGTGTAATCCTTAATTAGCCCAGAAGTGGTTCGATGTAGAGAAGCCAAAACCTTCTCTACAGTTATATCAGATGTGAATACTCTGATATATTTTCACGTTTCATATTTCAGGTGTTGACAAGGACAAATATGAAAAATGTGGCAAAAATAAAAATAAATGTGAAAATTATAAATATTTAGTTATTTGAAAATTCATTGAAATTTTTCGTCTTAATGTTACTCTAAAAATCCACCATTTTTCTGACACATATCACAAGGTATGTTTGGTTATTTCTTTGCCAGACATTATTGTAGTGGGCATATATTGTACCTACTGTCTGGGATTGCTAAAGATTTATTATAAGCAGCTCTTCTCTTCCTCCAAAACTAAAAACAACACTTAAATGAGGGGTGAATCTCAACACAGAATGTCCAGATGATTCATTTTCTTCATCTCTGGGCTACTGTAGTGCAACATGTACCTCCCCTCGCTCCAGTGTGAGGATGAAGATGAGAAAGCCGAGAGGCCTGTTAGCCGATCATCATGGAGGGAGTACAGATCAATATCTCTATTCTTCATTGTATTAGCGGCGCTCTGAAGCTATTTAACATTAGCCTCACTCGCTGGAATAACATCTCCCTTTACCGAGACTGCGCTTACCATTAGTCACAGCTACACTTATTATTTTCATAGCTCCGTCCTAAATTGCACATCTGTGTTGAAAATCTGGTATTTTTAGATTCCAGCACGAAGAAACCCAATTTCTCCAAAATATTTGAAAATTTTGGTTTGAGCGAGGCAAAGAAATTGTGTTTTAAATTCATATTTATTTTTTTTCTGAAGGAAGAGGCTCTTTGTTGTGTGGATTGAGGAATGTAGGCTATTGGGAAAAGGTCCTAGAGACTAACAAAATAAAAAGAAAATTAATAATGTACTTTTTCGTATCATATAATTAAATCTCACTAAATCCAATGCTATTCCTCCTTAAGGACATTCATGATAGATGAGGTTGCTGCTTTTAAGTAATGAAAAGAACTCAGATTTAAAGGTGCACTGTGTAACTTTTCTGCTGAGGTGTTGTTGCTTGAAATAACCCACAGTGCAGCATTAAGCATATTTATTTTCATGGAGAAAAGCTGGTGGCATCACTTTAAATTACAGATAGCAGATGTGTGGAGTTTATGTTTTAGGGTTTTTATCAGCAAAAAAGAATTCAATGTGAGATAAATGTCACGCTGTGGAACATTCCAGTCAAAGCAAAAGCATCTCCATGGAGACCGACCCTAAACGTGCACCTTTAATGAAACAACATACTTTTTTGCAAGAAACAAGTCAACTTAGACATTTGGCAAGCACAAATAAACTTATGAGTAACCTTTGACTTATTAGTTGCATATTATGAAAATTAAACTATAATCGGTCTGTATCTTTGAACCTTTATCAACTGAATATGAAACTCACTGACCATCATGAATAAACAAATTGGGATTTTTATGGGTTTCCTCCGGGTGCTCCGGTTTCCCCCATCACCCAAAAACATGCAACACCCTATGAACAGTGTACAACAAGTGACCGGTGAGGAGTCCCTCCCTCCTGTGGGCTCACCACCTGCAGAGGGGTTCATAGGGTCTGGGTCTGGTGCATAGAGCAATGGGCAGTGTGCTGCCCCCGCGACCCAGATGGATTAAGCGGGAGAAGATGGATGGATGGATGGATGGGATTTTTATGAAGCTCTGCATATTTTGGTGCATCTTTTACCATTAGCTCCTCTGCGTTTCTCTCCGTTGCACTGATTGACAGGCGCTGCACTAAGTAGGAGCTAACTGGCCGACACATAAAACACTGAAACCTTGAACCTCCTCACCTCCTGCTCATACATCAGTCTTTGTATATCGCGGTGTGACTGAGTGCAATTTAACCTTATATGCGCTTTTCTATCTCTGCTGTGCCTGATATTTCCTTTATAAGTTTCCATACCCACCAGGAGCCCAGCCCTCTCAGTCGGCCATGACACTCCGGTCTCACAGTAACTCCAACAGTCTGAGGCCAAGATTACATGGTGCATCATGCCATGACAGCAAAATACTCTGGAAAGGGCCAGTTGTTAGCTAACAGCTCTGTGCTTTTACAATATAGGCTAGCCTTTAAGCTGCAATGCTTCAGTAAATATATAAACGTCCACTTCTATAAGGTGTGAATTATGTTATAATGGCAATAATGGCCTCATTTGTTGTAATTTTTTTTATTGATTTGTGCTGTATTTGAATGGGCTTGAGTGCTTGGAAAATGTGTGTTTTTCTTCTCCCTTTAGTCTGTCACTGGATCATACTTGTATGATTAAAAAAATACCGTATAGGTATTTTTCTGATACACAAACACATGAATAAAAATAAGCTGCTTGTTACTGTGAAAAGTGAGTAAGACGTTTCTAAGAATTTTGCACTATTTACACTTAATCATTGGTATTGGAAAGAGTCCCATTTTTCTTACTAAGCTTTTTAGATTAATTTTGCAGTTTAATGAGCAGCATAATGAGCAAAATGTAAAATAAAGATAAATACCAGAGGAAAACATAATATGTCCTCTTTAAGTGACAAAACAGTCAAGGACATTTTTCAGAGTCGGGCTGATTATAATATGGAGTGTTAATCTTCAGTCCAAGTATTAGATTTGCTAAAAGCTTTCTATGAGTTTTTAACACTCTGTGAACTCATTTTGATTCCTAAAAGTGTACTTGAGGGCTTAAAGTGAAGTTATTTTCACAGCAAACTCTTAATAGATCTTGTTCAAGTGTACACCAGCTCTTGAACTCTCACATTAAAAGCATCACTCAAAAAGTTCCTCAAAGTTGTAGTCAGATAGGGGCTGATTAGTGCTTATTTTTTTGTTTTTATAGATATAAAAACAGTAACTCATGGGAACATATTACTCTATTTTCTGATCTGTTATAATGTTGTTCCCGCATCACAATTCTGCATATTTAGTTCTTTCCTCAAACAGAAAACTGTTCCATCCTGTTCCACCTTGTGCCAATCTCTACTGAAGAAAAGGTGAAAGGTTTTAACTTCAAAAGTACTGCTTTATCACAAGGTGGAACAGAGCATTTGATGAGCTGTAAAAAGACTAATAATTTTGTATTACTCAAACATGTGTGAATGAAACAAAACACAACTCCAGGTACATTTTTGATAAGGCAATTACATTCTAACATGGCTCTAACAAGGGTCAATTTCATATAATATAGGAGCTTTAAACCTGAAAAACTGTCATACAAATAATTTCAAGGTTTTAAGGTTTGTAAAAGAACATCTCATGACCAAAAAAGCCAAATAATAAATGAGTTTCCATTGAAGTCACATTAGTTTAGTGAGAACTGGCTGCAGTACAATGGAGCTCTTGTCTGGGAAGGACGAGCAGGTCACTGATACCAGACCAAATGGAAGATCAATTGCTCATTACTAAGTCTGTGGGTCTTCTTTGCTTGTTTCGGTGCCATTAGGCAAATGTTTATTTCAAACCGATGAAGCTGACGGAATCAATTTACAAAGAGGCTGCGGAAAGAGAGGAAAAAGAGGAGGAACGTGAAACAAGTTTGTGTTGGTGCAGTATTGATCTGTTGACCCAGTGGTCCACAGAAATCAACATCACTCTATTCTCCCATATTATGAGATTTGGTTTGTGTCATTCATGTGATAGGAGGAGACGTGACTGTTCAGATTCTTTCAGACAGCAGTCGGGAGAGATGAGTCACACGGCTGAGTTAGTGAAATGGCTCATTCCAAAAAATGTAAGTTATGCATGAATAAAACTGATAGGATCTGCCTCTTCATACTTACATTACATTGTAAGATTTTAAATGTGCACTGTGTAACTTTTCTGATGGATGGTCCGCTCATTCCTTCTCTCCATGTTCTTGTTTTGCCTGGAATGTGCCGCACTGTGGCATTAGACTTTGGATAAAAACAAGTAACCACCAAGTTTAGTTACAGGCCAGACCTATGCAAAGACGACCACTCTCACGAATGCATGTAAAATACATAATTACATACATCATTTTTCAAGGTGTTTTTTTAGAAATAAAAACAACTTTAATTGAATGGAAACAAGGTAGATATGTTAAATTACACACTGTGGAGTATTCCAAACAAAGCACCATCACAGAGACAAGCAGGTGGTGGACCCCCCATGAAAGTCACATAATGCACATAGTCAAATGAGGTTCATTTGGTCATCCGATAATTTATGTTTTTAGCTTCTGTTTTCAGACCAAGACCAACTGCAAATATCACACTGCGAATATGTGGCACACCCAAAATACACAAAGAGAATACCCCACTTAGCCCAATAGTAGACACCACAGGCTCAGTAACCTATAATTTATCAAAAGCACAAGTAGAACTTATAAAACCATTATTAGGCCCAACAACACTGCAAGCTTTCCAAACAACTGACCCGAGAACTGAAAACTATCAAAGTGCAAATCAGTGAAATATTAACACCCCACAATGTTGTATCCCTGTTCACAAAAACTCCCATAAACGTCAATTTGCACATAGTCGAGAACCACCTCCGGACAGATAAAACACTACAGAAACGAACAAACTTGACAGTCGAAGCCATAACCTTCATTTGGTTTCCACATCCACATACTTTAAATACAAAAGGAAAATATACAGACAGACAGAAAGAGGGTTTTGCCTTGGGGGACCCCCTGTTGGCCACCATGAGTGAGTTCTTCATGGAGGACCTGGAAGAGAAAACCATAAACACAGCACCAACAAAATGTGAACTCACTATGTGGCAAAGGGACGTGGACGACATACTGAAAGGATCAGACACACACAGGAGCAAACAGACCACCTGAACACACTGGACACCACTGGAAACATCCACACATGAAAAAGCAAACAATACAATAGATGCATTATAACTGTCCTGGTCATGAACATTACATACAGGGAAGATGGCAGCAGCAAAATAAAAATACATAGAAAACCAACACACACTGACCAGTACCTCTTTGTTTTTGAATAATCACAAGTGGGTGGAGATAAGGAGTAGGTGGTAACACAATTTTATGCAGGATAATAGAGGATTGCTCAAACATGCATTAATCAAAATATCAAAATACAAAGTAAGCACCTCTTGTTAAAAGCCCACGAAAGCCAATTTGATGTAATATGACATAATGTATCCTCTTTAATATTTCCCCATCGTCCAAAGACATCAAATCTCATCATCCACTATTCTATAAGTGGAAGATAAATTACATCATTTACAGTGCACAGATTCACCCATTTCTTAAAGAAGACATATTGTGCTTGAGCCTGCTGTGTGGTTCAACTCTACGACACCTGTGGCGGGTCAATCTTTCGCAAAATTCATCGAAAATTATAAGAAATGAAACAAGTCCGCTGACATCACCATCAACTTCATTACAAAAAAGAGCCATGAAGCTGTTGGCACCTGCTGTGGATAGTTGCACATCACATAAGCCAACGATTTTTTTCATTTGTACCAAAATGATTACACAACATTACAGAATCCTACGCTTATCACTGTACGCTGGTGGAAACAGGGATTCAATAGCAATATGGTGTCTTGAAAATGAGCGATAAAACATTCAAACATACACAAATCATTCCCAGTGCAACTTCAAGAGGGTGAATGAGGTGTCAAGTTTGCATAATAGTTCTGCTTTAATATTACTTTCATTTTTAGAAACTTGTACTTATTGGTAATTGAACTATGGCAGTGAACTATTTATCTCCATTTACCAGAACAGAGAAATAGAAAAATACACATTGTCTTGAAATGACATATGAAATTATTGGCATGGACAGTATGAGGCACATGGAATTGTGTTTCCATGTGTCAGTTTTCCAAATCCTCAGTGGACATAATGACTTGAGGGCTGAGCTGGGGATTCTGGGGTTTGGAGTTGGATGGACATTCGATGGATGTGCACTAGGATGCGTGAAAAAGGGCGCCCTGCAATTTCTATTCCTCTAGGCTCCTCCAAAAAAAGCAACAACGGTAAACAGAAGTGTGGGTGAGTGGAAAGAGGAGGAGATGAGGAAAGGGAGAGGGAGGGGATAGAGGAGAGAGGAGAAAGATGGGATTTGGAGAGATGAAGGGGAGAGGAAAAGAGGGAGGAGGAGAGAGGAGAGTAAGGAGAGAGAGGAAGTGGAAGGGAGAGAATGAGAGGAGAGGGGAGAGGAAAAGATGAGGGGTGAGAGTGGGAAAGAGGGAGCACTGTCAGGAAAAGCAGTGGGTCGTAACATGGCTCTTCTTCTCCAGCCCTGAGATTCCACAGCCCATTAGCCTGCTGACGCCTCACCTGGACACAGCCGCTTAGATGGACAGAGAGGCCCACAGGTCTCGCACACAAACTGCACACTTCAGCTTACATTTATGTTCCATATATGACATTGTTTTCTCTATATTCAAGACCCTTTTCACGGCCAGTATATCCACTTATGTATCATCTGGAAGCATCCGTTTATTTGACATTATAGAAGTTTTATAATGGCATCCAAGAAAAGTGAATACAAAAGTAAGCAAAACTGAAAAGATTCTGATTAAAATATGAATTAAACTTGATAGAAAACATTATTGATTAGTATTATAGGTGCTGTGCCTGATTTTAAAACAGAAGTCGTTCATTTTAAACAGTTAGGTAAGTGAGGCACTTACCTTATGCATTCTGAGATCCTAATTATTCACCGTAATGAGCACGCTAATGAGATGCAGACATTTAATTCAATTCAATCCAATCTACTTTATTTATATAGCACATTTCATAAACAAAACTGTGTGCAGTGTGTTGCACAATACAAATTAAATACAAACAAACAATGGGAATATAAAATAAAGCTCTATTTAAAGGTGCATTGTGTGACTTTTCTGGTGGAGGGTCCGTCACCCTCTTCTATGGATATGTCATTGATCTGCCTTATATTTATTACACTACATGACTGTGACTGGGGTTGCCACTCCACAGATCTGACCTGTAACTTGATCTGGTTTCATCTCCATCAAAATAAGAATATAGACAATAACATTTCCATGGAGAAAAGCATTTGACGGACACTCCACAAGAAAAGTTACACAATGTACCTTTAACTTCACTAGTCTTGTCAAGGCAATAAAACTAGTCAAATCAAATGCAAAAATACCAATGAATAAAAAGGTAAAAACCATAAAAATAAATAAAAGACACATAGGACCAAAAGACAGACACAGTGTTAAAAGCCAGTAAAAGTAGCTCTTAATTACAGATACATTTTACATTTGTCTGTATTCACCCGTATTGTCTCACCTTAAATTCCTCTTGAGATGACTGGTCTCCTGCAGTACAGGCCCACAGCTGCTGCAGAATAAACCAGATAAACTATAGGACATAGGGGGCATAATACACAGATCCATCCTCACTACAAGAGCTCTCTCATAGCACGCTCCACTGCGGATTTCTGTACCTCCACCTATCACCCAAACACTAACCACATTCCCCATACATACAAGAGGATCTCAGAGCATCTCACAAAAATCCTGCATTTCGTCTGGTACATCTTCTCTCCAGGTAGAGGGAATATCTTGTCTGACAACCACAGAAAAACATGGGCATTTTCGCAGCGAGGAGCTGTTCCGCGTCAGTACTTCAGTTAGATTATGTGGAAATGTTCCTAGGGCCTTGTGCGTATTGTAAACTCATCAGCTATTCCAAGCTCTGGCCTGGTCCATAAGAAAAGCTGAGAAGGCATGGTTAGGATTAGTCTGGTTAGCTTCAATAAATATAGGACTTGGAGAGCTAAAATATACTCAGTCACCAGCCACACTTCAGGAAATTTACCACTGAAAATTACTTTGTACAATTTGAGGTAACAGGGATTTCTACTGCTGGCTCTTTAATGTTGTGAAAGTTCTTGAAAAGTTGTTCTTCTTGGTGCGAAAATATACTATTATTCATATTTTCTCAATCTCAATCACATAAAACCTGCAGCTGAATAAATTAAAGATATTGTGGAGCATTTCAAGTAACATATACATGGAGTAATATGCAACACAGGTTAAAGATGCTTAATACAGTATCTGCCTGGAATCTGCACCATAGTTTGTGGTTCATATCCACCATAGATTGTATAAAGAAGTGGACTAAGAGAGTGTAACGTCCCCCATAGTGCTCGAGTCAAATGAAGCTCATGAGGTCAGCAGTTATAGGAGAATTTAGAGTAACAGAATGGATTTACAGAGAAAATAGCTAAATCAAAACACCAGGATAGTGTAAAGTGGGTTAATATGAACAATTTAAGACCAAAATAACGAGGCTCACTGCAGTGACAAGTTTTCAATGTCAAGTCAATTGTAGTCAAGGTCGATGGAGCAAGAAGTGCCCCCATGCTCACTTCCTATTTGGAACACAGTGCTTAGCAGGTGAACTACTGTATGTCCATTTATATTCACCGTTTATGATATCCACACACATGCAATTTTCTGTACTTTTTAGAAACACGTTTTATTTTCAGGCAGTCATTTTGAGTACAACACAAAAGTTTAGTGCCGGTGTTTACTTTCAAACTGTCTATTTTGGTTCTTGAGCTGCTTCATAACAGGGAGTGGGCGGATACAGAGGCACAGAGCTTGGGGAAAAATCTATTTAGTCTTGAGCTCATCCCCGTCACCTGTGATATGAATAACCGGATTGATGTGAGCACGCGGGCCCGGGGGAGGGGTCGCTCTATTGACCGTCGTGGCTAAAAGGCTGAGTGGAGCCAGGAGGAGGGGAAAGGAGGGGGCTCAGGATACACAACGTTTAACACTGAGTCAGAGGGCGGTAAATAGACTGAGAGACGTCACAAGGCATTTATTTATTTAATCAGATTCATCAGGCAGCTTACATTTCACCAATTCACCCATTTAAGAATCTTATCTGACTGCGATATACTCGTTTGCAGTGGTGGAACGTAACAAAGTACAAGAAGTATACATTTTAGATAGCTGTACTTTTTAATTGGATACTTTTTACTTCACTACATTTGAGAGCAGGTATCTGTACATACAGCTCCAACATATTTTTGAACTGGACTGAAAAGTAAAAGTTTTTTTTTTTTTTATTGTACGAGACCTGCTGAAAAGGTTGAGGGTTTAGTTTTACATTCATATTTTAAGCTTACAAAAATATGCAAATAAAAACGGAGGGAATCAGCACAGATCTTTATCAGAATCACCACATTTGAAGATTCATTAGAACTCAAAATCTGCATTAAATACTTTTGCGTTTTACTCTTTAAGTACTTCTTATAACGAATACTTCAATGCTTTTACTTGAGTAGATGTTTTCATGTTATACTTTTACTTTTTGCTCCTGTATCTGCACTTTTACTTAAAAAAATAAAAAAAATAGAGTACTTCTTCCACCACTGATCATTTGGTGCATGCAGCTTTACAAATGAGCAATTACCAGTTTGTCAAACAACACATTTGAAGATTTATCCTGTGCACAAAGGTCACATTTAAAAGAAAATGCAGGGATAGATCATCTGCAACCAGCCATGCCACAAAACAAGCCAATTAAATAAAAAGGCAAAAACGATTGATATCTTTAAAATAATGCAAAAATGGATAAATAAATAGGATAATAATGCTGAAAATAAGCAGTGATGTGTGAGAAAAGTATGCAAAAAGTGTAGTAGCTCCAAACTCTTTCAGGAGTAAAAAGTTTATGTAGGCCACTGAATATTGCAGTAAAACAAATGTGGATGGCATCATACTCCAAATATCCATATCAAACCTCTGTCGTGTACTCCAGGAAACACAACACTATAGTCTTACAGTGATGGGGCCAAGTCTTTTAACTGCACATTTGCAACTAAATTTTACATCTTACATAATACAGACTTAGTGAACATGTTTTAAAGGGTCTGTATCACACTATTTTCTGATTTGTTATAATCTCGTCTCAAAAACATACCTGGAGTTTTGATTTGCTTCATTCACACAGATTTAACACACAAATCCTACATATTTAGGCTGAGTTCTTCTCTCAAACAGAAAACACGTTGATCCACCTTGTGATGTCATGTGGTGATACAGGAAGTGCTCGACTGCGTTTAAACTCCATATATCTTGACTTGAATAATTAGGTGATTTCAGCCTTGGAATTGTAAATCTAACAAAATGTGAAAGACTTGAAAACTACTGCTTCATGACATCACAAGGTGGAACAGAGCATTTGTCCACCTTGTGCAGACAGACTAATTATAAAGGGCTACTCAGACATGTGTGAATGAAACTAAACACAACTCCTTTTAAGTTTTTGATGAGGTAACAACATATCAACGTGGCTTAAAGCTCATAAGGGTCAATTTTGCGTAATATGGGATCTTAAACTAATTAATTCAGGCATCAGAAAGTCCTAATTGAGGTTTAAAAACACACTTAATACAAAAAATATGATGACAGAAATCTGAAAACAGAAGCACAAACCCACCCGCTCTTTGAGTCATGCTCAATGTTCAGGGAGCAGTACCACACCACAGAGCATATTAGTATTCCATAGTATCTCAACAGCAAACAGCATTATCCACATCAGTACACACCAATAAGAGAAGTAAAGTTTGTACCATTAAAGTTTGGCTTAATTAAATCCTAAAACTTTTACTATTACCGCAACTACAACCAGAAGGAATAAGACAAATTATTGTGTTTTTGGGGAGTTTTAACCATTGTAATGACTGGAATTATACTATTTTTCATTTGCGACAGAGTAGATATAGCAGTTGTGTGCTTTTTTGTGTTAAAAAATACTATACTTTACACTTTACACTCAATGCTCATTATATATTGTATATTGCCATGCTGTTTTATACCTGTGTAATCCCTCAGTGATCCAGGTATGTGAGCGTATACTAGTCTATGTGCTTTTTTACTTACTACAGCTCAAGATCAATCTAAAGATATTCAAAAGTCTGTTTCTGTCCTGTGAATGTGACGTTTTCAGTTTTGATTCTTGCTTAAATCAGTATTTAGTTTCAGTATTGATAAGTATCTGATTTACAGTTTATCGCTCTAATTTCTTTACAAATAAGATAATGAGTAAAAGCGTGTGACCTGTTTGACATTTACTTCAACCCTCCATTCATTCCTCCTTAATAAACTCCCCAGCTCTCATCCTTGTACCTGTCCGCCATTTTCCTGCCTCATTATTTTAAGTTTATCTCGTGTCGACTGATGTCTTTTTGAGTGGCGTGTGCGGAGCGGGGTGAAAGCTTGTCCGGAGCGTGGGTGATCCGTCCGCTGGGGAAAGCTGTCAGTCTGGATCCTACAGCCCTCTCCATTCCATCTGGCCCTTTATTTCACAGTTTGGAAGTGTAGAGTGGAGCAGGGCCGAGGGAGCAGTGGAGCCGGTGGTCTGGAAGTGGAGGAGCAGTGTGGGGTCCAAAAGCAGATGTTTAAATACAACTTGTAGCTTTGTTCACAGGTTAGAAGAAGTGCTCGGTTTTGCTGCACTCCCAAAGACTCAAATGTTTGCTTTGATCATGTACGACTTTGTTATAGTTATAAAAAGTAAAGTACTCTGTGCAAAGTGCAAATTTTAGGTATGTGCACCATTGCTCTGCCTGGAATGTTCCACAGTATGACGTTAAACAGCTCTATCTTACATTTATTCAGTTACAGGTAGCTCAGAAAAGTTACACAGTGCACCTTTAAGCAAGTTTGAAGGTGAATACTTTTTTCTTTTACTTTACTGAGTTTTAGAGTATTTGTACTTTCAACTCTACTACATTTTTTAACAGGACTGAAAAGTGAAAGGGTTTTTTTTTTTTTATTGTTTGACACCTGCTGAAATGGCTGAGGGGTTTATTCACATTCATAGTCTGAACAAACAACCAAAAAATACTAGAAAAACAGCCGAAAAACACACTTTCAATTCAGTTATTTCAGTTGGACAAAAATCAGCACAAATCTGTATCCAAATCAGTACATTTGACGCTCTATTAGATTTCAAAATACGTAAAATGTAACTAGTACTTTACTACTTTTACTTAAGTTTATTTCATGTGATATTTTTATTGGTATTTTTGATCCAGTATCTAAATACTTACTTATACATCAATAACAAAACTGAGTACTTCTTTCACCACTGTTAAAATCTGATCCAAATAAAGAGCCACAGTTTAGGTTAGGCAACATTAAGCCAGTCTAAGGGTGGCCAAAACTTCTTATCAAAACCTAATCTCATCTGATCTTTGCTTACACTGTCATTGTACCCTTAGGCAAGACACTTAACCAGCCTTGATAAGTATGAATGTAGTGCATGGTTGAGTAAGTCATTCAGTTATATTTCATTTATAGTGCCAGTTCCCTTCATGACATGTTTAACACTATGCTATGTTCTATACCTGTTCGTCCATGGGAGTGGATCTCTCCTTCACTGTGGTTCTCCTCGAGGTTTCTCGGTTTTTTCCCACTGGGTTTTTTTTTTCAAGTTTTTCCTTGCCAAAGAAGGAGGGTCTAAGGACAGGAGATGCTGGGACAATTATCCATTTGCTGCTTGTTGTTGGACATTCTGTATTTTTCTGTATTCTGTATTCTGTATTCTGTATTATTTATTATTATTATTATTATTTTATTATTCTGCTTCATTCTCTGACATCTTTGTTTGCTAATTTTATTTTATTATTCTGCTTCATTCTCTGACATCTTTGTTTGCTAATTTAACAATTTTGTGAAGCCCGCCGAGATAACTGCTATACAAAAATAAATTGAATTGAATTGAATTGAACATGAGGACAACAAGATCCTAATATGTTTCCTCATAAGTGCCACAGAAAAAATACATAGAAATTGCGTGTTACTCCAAGCGGTACTATGAAACCAGCCTCCAGGATAACCCGCAGAAATGGTCCTCTCGTCTTGCATGTAATATCTGCTCAGAGAAGGACTCCCTCAACTGCCAAAGCTCCACTGATCCCGAGACCAATCCTACTACAGCCACCTGTGTGTTCCTCAAACTTTGATATACAAGTGAAAAAATGCAATCTAAAAACTCATCTTGGAGGATAGAGACACTTTTTTCTGCACAGTCAGTCGAAACAAGAAAATTGCGAGACAGATGCAAAAAAGAGAGATGGGGCTTACCCCGCGAAGAGAAGTCGTGAGCGGTTTTGGAAAATTCAGAGGATGAAAATGAAGGAAGAAAACATGAGCGAGAAGAAATGCAAAGACCAAGTTAGTGAGAAGAGGGTCAGTAAACGCAACGTGCTGTGTAAAAACGACTTTTATAACCCTGCTGTTACTTTATCTTTAGCATAACATTTAAGTTGCATGTTGATTAATCAGTGCATTTTTGAGTTTCCTGCATTCAAGACTTGAGAGACTTCAGAATTTCTGTTTTTACCTACTCCCTTTGAACTCAAATCCCTCTATGTTTTCTATATGTTAATTATCACAGTCAAATGTAGCTGCTGAATATTCCATACGTCCAGCGACTTGTTACGGCTGTTATCCCTTTGTTCAGTCCGTCATGTTGAATCACACAATGACTGAATATAACTACGTCTTGTATATTCTTGACGCCGTCTTGTCTCCCTCAGGTATTTTTCACGCTAATCCAACTCATTTAATGACAACAGACATTTGATTTGAAGAGATTTTCTGCCATGCTTTTTACCCACAATGCACCACACCTAAGCCGACGATATGTGTCCGATGCCACCATATGCTTTTTCACCATCTCACCACTCCTGCACAGAACTGTCACATGTGTATTTGTACTGGTTGGATGTGATGGGCTTTGGGGAGCTCACAACAGCCATGGTGAGAGCAGACGTTGCGTTGACATGTTCATTTATTACTCTTGTGATCACTGCTGTATTGAACGTGAGTCATGGCCGGATAAACTGCTCACCTGCGAATACCAGTGTGGGTGGAGGTATTATTAATGTTGTTTGGATTTTAAAATGAGCACAGTGCATTTGAAAGATCACTACGTATTTCAGATTATGACCTTGGTGAGATAGTGATATGCATTAGTTAAAGGGTCTATATTCTGCAATTTTCTGATCCACGTTTAATCCAAAACAGGCTAATAATAGAAAATAATCATGGTTAGCAGCAACAGGCTTTTCACTTACATACACAACAAATATAATAATGTTATCTCACTTTTCTGGTGGGGAGTCTGCCATGCTTGTGTCTTTGCTTGTGTCTTGGAGTTATTTGCTTGACATAGAATCTTCTACATTATTGTATTAATCTAAATCTTACATTAAAATGAAAATGTTGAAATGGGCTGGTTTACATAATAGTATAACAGATAATACTCCCTACAACT
>KN509095.1:0-45591 GCA_000787155.1 Scartelaos histophorus
AAATACATATTACATACATATATATTACTCACCATGAGCGCTCAGAGGTATTTCAGGTACAATCACCACAGTGTCTGGTACACTGAAGTGAGGTAGGGTTTGGGATAACTCTTTCAGGATGGTTCTCCCCACTTCTCCAACTCTTCCCTCCTGCTCCTCTCTTATTGTGGCATCACATACAACAATAGGTGAAGACTTCGATATAGACGTCACTATAAACGCAATCAGCCGATGGTTTTCATAAATGCCCACAGCACAGGCCTCCACCAGTGGTGCAGTTAATATGAGCTGAAACATAATTACAGTATAATAACAAGATGAGATAATATAGTAATGTTATACAGTAAAATGTACGAAAAGAATTACAAGAGGAGGAATTTCTCTTTTGTGTGATGCGAGCTTCTTGCTCTCCCTAATAAACACTGCATTATGTTTGTTAAGAGAAGTGAAGCAATAAATGCATTTAACTGTAAAGTACATGTATTCATATGTACATTACAGTTTATATCATGTTGTGGTTAAACCAAACATTATCATTACCACTAGTGTTTAGTTAGTAGTAATATTTATGTCATTTAGAATCATATTACTTCAAACGGTGTAGGATAGTTCAACAACCAAAAAGTCTGTGTTCTGAGTGCATGTTTTTGTGTCCAGTTTGATCTCTCACCTGCTGCACCTCGTCCAGACTAAGGCGCTGTCCATGCCTTTTGATCATTCTGTCTTTGCGGCCCAGGAAGTACATGTGTCCATCTCTGAGTCTCACCCAGTCTCCAGTGGCTCTCATTGTCCCAGGGACCAATGTTTCCTCATCATCTAACAGACACACCCTGTGCTCTCCACCTGCACCAGGCATAAAAGTATGTAGAGCAACTTTTATCATATATTTGTGCTGAACTACATAAAACGAGTGATCAATCTGAACTTTGGGCAGCATCACTAAAATGTGCTCATTGTGGAACAATATCTTGAACTATTGAATCAGTGCATGACTCAAGTATATATACAGTATATAAAGTATATATTATAAAATAAATCTCTAACTGTTTGAAATGTAGTTGTCAATATACTGATATGGTTGAACGCTCTGTAGCCCACCTATGAACACTTGCCCATCTCCCTCTTTGATAACCACTCCGTGTTCATCTCGAACTTCCACCTCAGTGCCAGACAGCTGAACTCCAAGAGGTACAGGAGAACTGCAAAATTAAACACAATTCATAATACAGTAGACAATGAGAAAACTTTAACTTTAAACTTGATTTGAAAATTCAGCCCTGGTTCAGTCAACAAAGTCTTGAGACCCTTTTTGATTTTGAATGTGCTCAAATTTTATTTATGAAATTAAGAATATTAATATATGACATCGCTGTATATCAGTGCTAGATTCAGTTATGTCATTGTTGTTATGTCTGTGTATTTTTGTGTCAAGATGCACACCTTTGCCTTAACTGCAGCTCTTGCTCTGTGATCTTGTAGTAAGAGGCCCAGCAGGACACCTCAGTGATGCCGTAGATGTTATAAATCTCAGTTTTGTTGTCTCTGTGCTTCCAGTCTGCAAGCTGGTTTGGGGTGGGACAGGACTCTCCTCCCAGCAGTAAAATACGTAACGAAGAGCTAGCTGACAAAATGTTCTCTTTCAGGATACTTGGACCAAAGCGACAAAATAAAGAGGGAGTAGCCTGCAAAATATCCATACATGCCAAAGATCTTAAGAGAGGTTTAGAAAATATTAATGAATAGTGCTTTCAAAAACTTAAGCATGAATCTAAATTACATTCCGAATTATTTAAAACAATTTTGTCATTTTTTGAGCTACAGACAGAAGACAATAAATAGCTAGATTCTTTACCTGAAGAATTGTTGTCTTGTGATCCTTAAACAGCAACTGGTTCAATCGCCTGGGCATCCTCTTTAGAAGAGCTGGAACAATTAAAAGTGTTGCTCCAGAGGTTAATGCCATGAACATCTCTACCACAGATGGATCAAAGGTCAAAGGTGACGCAAGGAAAACCAAATCCCCCTTTTTAATCTGAAACATTAAACTACAATGATGGACAAAATCAATCAATCCATGGCTCACTCTAAAAAAAAATACACAGTTCAGACTCACCTTAAGTCACATATATTGGGATGTATACATTTATGTGGTACTTTCACAATCTTTGGGATTCCTGTTGTTCCAGATGTATGGAGGACATAGGCAAAACTTTCCCTGAGCTCAGTAACACCAGCTTCTGTCTGATGTTTGATTTCTTCTGCTTGTTCATCTTGTCTGGCTTCATGTGGGGAGTTCACTTTAACCACTGTGAGTTTAAACTTGGGCAATGCCACACAAACAGCTAATCTTAACATTTCTCCAAGACTTTTCAGGAACATCTTAAAACACAACAATGCAAGACAAAAAGTTTATTATTGCACATACAATTCTGTTTTACTGTTATCTTGAATGAATTAGAAATAACATTCATGCTGTCAAGAATAACTCATAATAAATAATTTTAACTTTTCCTATTTTTATTTCAAGACCCCTGTAAAAGACAGCTAGGCCAACTTGCCTATTTAAACTCTAAAATTCGGTATGTTTGGTAATGGCTTTAAAGATGTCCTTTACCTCTAGGAGTTCTGTCTGAACCACACTGTACATGAGACCGCAGCGCTCCATGACTCTGACGGAAAGTAGACCAGGAGCACCAGGGTCCAGCGGAGCATAAGCAGCAGGTGCCTGCATGATTCTGCAAAAAACAACACACTCAACCATTTTTATATCCTCGTTACAGTACACCAATGTTTGATACTTTAAAGACATGCATGAAAAAAATCTCAACTTTTTACTACTTTCCATTATGTAAAGAAAAATAAAGTAGAGACCTCAGGCAGTTATGAACTTGCTGACACGCAACAAGACAGTGCTCCTTGGTTAAAAAGTGGACAAATGTGACATTGGTGAAAATTACAACATCTAGATATTTTTGTTCACCCTGAGTTTTTGATACTGACCCCAGAATCCAGACGGGCAGTAGTAAGTGTTCGCGGCAGAACAGGCCAATCACGCCTCTATCGGGAAGACAGGTCTCCCGCAGGATGCTGCCCAGTTCAGCGGACAGGACACGCAGGTGTCCGTAGCTCAGACACTCGGGTCTCCCGGTGCTGTCGTGAAATATTACCGCGGAATGATCACTGAAGCTGGACGAAGCCTTGGCAAACATATCGTACAGCGTTTTACACTCCATAATCACTACAAGCTCTGAAGAAACTGTACTTTAACTTATTCGCTTGAGGGCCACCGTTGTCGACTAAATATGACGTATGAATGAAGCTACGTTTGGGAGGTTAAGGCATGGCTCTAATAATTCATTGAAGATTAAGTTTAAAATGAATAAAGACTATTTCCTTGTAATAAACTCATTAATAAAATATAATCCATATAATATTGTATATTGTGTCTTTACTTCGGTTTTGTTTGTTTATGTCGGTTTTGTTTGTTTTTATCTTTAAAAAAAAAAAAAATCACTGTCGTTCCTAATTGCTTTGAACGTCGCATAATTGTGTCCAATCACCGTTCACTGTGCAGCAGCGGACGATTTTTCAAATCCGAAGCGCCTTTATCTCTCATTTAAACGTTTTATTTTTTAGTTTACCGTCCACTATTTGGAGGAATAGGCCAGTAAACTCTAACCATGGACGAAGAGTTTAAAAATCAACTGCAGAATAATAGCAGACGCTTTCAACGATCCCTGGACAGAATTGTTGAAAAGGTACGAAGTTACGTGCTAAGTTGCTAACATTAGCTCGTCAATTGCAAAGTGCATTGTCTTATAAACACATATCATATTTAATTTACAGTATTCCAAGATTCAACAATATGGAGACGATGCACTAGAAGTGGACTTGGACAATATAGAAAGTACGCAAAATAAACGTGCAAAGATACAAAGGCATAGTTACATAGACTATTAGGGTCAAAGCCGTTCCTCTGCAGTAATCTTTGTTAATCTTTGTCGATCTTTGCTTCATTAGCCTTACAGCATTATATGACACTGTCAAAGAAGAATGTCAACAAATTTTCTAAGGTTTGTTTTTTGTAGTACCTGTGTAAATTTAGGTATATTTAGAAATGCTTTCTTATTTAGTCATATGATTATGTTTTCTTCAGGGATTTGCTGTTTTAAAAGAGGAATCGATATCATGTAAGTGTTTTCATAGGAACAGATTTATAGACAAATTTCCCAAATGTATTATTGTTTATTTTCTTCTCCAGTGGAAGATGTCACCAATGAATCACTGGTATGAACTTTTAATTTTAGCTCAAGTTTCACCTTAAGTAACTGTTGCATACTTATGATTTTTCTTTTGTCTTCACACTAATAGGCGAATTACACATGTAAAGAAAGGACTGACTGCTTTGAAACAACCACCTTATCAGAAAATAATGGTAATTTGATAATTAAAACCATTAGTTAACCAAATGTATAGAATCTATTCATGGTAAGAAATATTGACTTAAATTAATATTTTATTCTTTAAACATTTTAGACACAGAAACTGTACCCCCAAGTCACACTGTAAGCCCCCTGGATGAAAATCAGAGAAACTACACAGTCATGTCTGACCAACCAGAAGATGAAGATGAGCAACTGGAAATGTCTCTTCAGAGTCAGGGCAGCTCTTTGGGAGAGCTCTACCCGGAGATTATCTGTCAGATTGGGAATGCCTGGCGACGACAACATGTCTCTGACGTGGCCGATTCAGTGCTGAGGAGGTACCGTAAATGGCGTAAATCAAACAGAATGCAAGTCAACAACTCTTTCCACACAGCAATAAGACCCAACAATCACAAAGGGACAAGACAAAGAGACAACAAGCAGCACTATCATCCCAAAAGCCCAGTAAAAAGAATTCAAGCTGATTCAATGTCTCCTGTTAAGATGGTAACTAGTGGGCAGAAATCACAGTACTATTGCTCTCCTATGAAAAGAAGAGAGGCACCCGCCCAGGCAATCGTGATGGACATGTCTGCTCTCAGTGAACCACATGAAACGGAGATTAACAAAACCTTTACTGTGTATGAACCAACTTTAAGCTATTCAACTTACACCTCTAGTCCCTCAAGATCTTTCTATCCCCTAAATAGGCCATCTCAGGATCTCTCCTTTAGGATGAAGGAGTCTTGTATGTCCCCACGTCGCATGCAAACCGCCAACTGCTCTGGTTTTGCAGCCGAAAACTCACTGCTCCAAAAAAGGCATGAAACATATTCATCTCCTGTCAGACAAAGCCCTTACAAATCCAGGTCGACACGCAGGAATAGCTTCAGTGAGCAAATTGACATACAGGTCTCCCCTGTAAGAAAAAGTTATTTCAAATTACAAACAGAGAAAAGTCCTTGGCAATCACCTTGTGCTTATGCTGCAATCTCTAAATCACCCTATATGAAGCAAAGTATCTCCAGAGAGGGAAGTGGATTCAGTTCAGCATCTAACTTTGTCCCATCTATATCACCAAAGATTACGGTACCCAGGAGGAGTCTTGAATATTCAGATATGCGGCCCTCCCCTCAGCTGGGTTCACCTCAAATAGGCAAATCAAGAAGACCTTCCGGTCTCCGCCGGCATCTTTCTTTTGATTCCTCCTCCCTGACAAGGAGCCGTGCGTCCTACACTACAAAGGACTTTGACAACGACTTCATAAAACTGTACCACAAACTTGTCTGTTTGAATAAATCTTCGCATATTCAAGGCAATCCCTGTCGATTTTGTGTCAAGAACTCTGAAGCCAGCAGGGGGCACTCTTTTTCCAATTTGGCAGCGCTTGCTTTGTCACCACATCGTCCACTCCTGAGAAAACGCCATCGGGATTTAGACATTTACCCCCAGTCCAAGCGCTTCAAGGAGGGCCCCTTCACAAAATATCTGTAATTAGGTTGTTGGCAAACATTGACAATAAATGTTAAAAATAATAGCTTATGTTAATGGAAGCTTTTACTAAAACTCAAATGTTTTATCCCGTTTGGTCACAAGTTTTTATTAATAAAATCTAAAGATACCATAATGCATCAGTATTTATTTTTTGCAATGGTCCTTGGGTAGAACAAAAATGAACAAAAAGTAATTTGAGGATTATATAAATTATATTTTGATCCCAATCTTGTGTGCAGCCTATTATATATAAAGTAAAGTAAAACACACAGGCTATGGGTTGTTGAGGGGGGGAGACAGTTACAAAAAGTGAACATGTAAATATGCAGAATATCAAACAAAAAACAAGGTCTGCACAAAATAAACTAGAGATACTGACCAAATATGCATAATAAGTAAAACTGAGTATTGTACAATCTGTAGGAGGTTAACTTTGTCTTCTTTTAGTCACACTTGCCTCTGGAGTAATGCTTGACTCTTGAAACACTGATTTGACATGTACTATTACGAAAATATTGCAATATTCAACAAACATTGGAAACACAGTGCTGACACTTATTTTTTACATTGTATATCCTGAAGAGTAAGCCTGCTTATAGTTGTAATTTTTTGCTGAAATGTCTTGTCTGTAGTATTGTTACCACTCCAACTCCACTGGATATTTCCCAGTGAGGCAAGCAGTGCAGTGGCCAACTCTGCCTCCGGACTTATTGTTACTGATCATTTCATCTTTGTCTTTGGAGGCGATTCCCCCCTGCACAGCCAAAATTAGGCCCTCCACTGTCAAATACTGAACACTGTCAGCACCTGGGCAAAAAGGGGAGGAAAACATTTAACTTAAGACCTGGTAAATATGACTGATATAATATTTACAACATACCAATATAGCCAGCGATGTCCTGAAACTCTGGCTTATTGGCAATCAACTCCTCTTTGGTAGGAATATTAATGCCCATGTAACAAGGGTACCTGATGGGTGGGGAGGCTACTCTGATGTGGACCTACAAAACAAAAGAATAAACATTTAGTAGTGTATTCAGAGGGAATTCTGGACTTTAAGTGGTTTGTAAACAGGACACAAGTACTATAACACTGTATAGTTGAATTTGAGGTTAACACATTTTGAAGTTTAGAGTTTTGTTTTTCTTACCTCTGTTGCACCAGCCTCCTTCAGCAGTTTTATAATGGGTGAGATGGTGTTCCCTCTCACAATCGAATCATCAATGAGCACAACCCGCTTTCCAGCAAAGTTATCAGTCAATGCTCCAAACTTTTTGGCCACTCCGAGCTGCCTCAGTCTGGTGTTTGGTTGAATAAATGTCCTGCCAACGTAGCGATTCTTGCACAAAACCTCTATGTATGGCAACCCAGACTGAAGGAAAAGCCAAAATGTAAAATGAGTAGATACAACTGCACATTATTGCTTCTAGTATAATTTAATTAGATTTTTTTCTACAGATTTGCAAAACTAGATTATTAAAGCAACATATAATAGGTCATAAACTAACATCTTTCACATTTAGCTAGTACTCTTGAGCAGGCTGATGCAAGCAAAACTTACCTGTTGTGCATATCCCAGGGCAGCAGGGGTGGCAGATTCGGGGACAGTGCTGACCACATCTGCATTCGTAGGGGCTTCAATGGCCAACTGCCGACCACAGCGCTGCCTCACAGTATACACCATCTGACCTGAAGAAAACTGTAACATTTTAATTTATTACAATAAATGGAGAGTAAAATTACAAGTCTTACCCTCAAATATTGAGTCTGGTCTGGCGAAGTAAACATATTCAAATATACAGAAGGCGGGAAGGTCTCCTTCTGGACGAGGGACAATGGTCAAAGACTTGACTCCATGTTTAGAGATTTGTATGATTTCTCCTGGCAACACCTCTCTGTAATACCTGATAATGAACGGTATAGCAAGTTATTACACATTATAATAGACATGTAATTATTTTTCACATAATGCCTGAAACTAACCTGGCACCGATGGACTGAAAGCTGCAAGACTCCGAAGACACAACCCATCCTTCAGTGTCTTCCTCCTCTGCTCCTGAAGATCAAACAAAAGGGGAATAATGATTTTCCAATCCAAAACTGACCTCTGACGAAACAACTAAAGGTCATGTTACCGTTCAACCCAACTCTGATAACCTGCTCTGTGTAAAGATCCTTTAACGTCATTCTGTGCTTGTGTTTTTTACCACACATATACATAGTAGTGGTGTAATCTCCACGTGCTTCACAATGTTTTACCTAAACTGTGCAGTTTTGAGACGGGGACCACTCGGCCAATGCAGAGGGGCCGATTCCCATACGGGTCTCTCACAGCGTAGATAACATCTTTGAACATCATTAACATTGAGTAGGATGTAGGAGTCTCCATCATGAGGTTTTTAATTCTACAACACAAAAAACAAAAATACTTTACACACAAATTCTTTGAGTAGTGCATCTCAGGCACGGTGACCTAAAGGTCCTGTAATGCTTCGTTTAGGCTTAATTATATTTGCACACTTTACCACCCAGCTACTGATACTCTGCAGTGACACCACACTGGGGTGTTCTACATGTATGTGTAGAGTGGAATGTTCAGCAGTTTCCATGGCACACATTAGCAAACACTGTCAAATGTTTTAAAATAGCCTCAAACCTCAAGAGAAATTACAAAATGGAGTAAAAAGCCACATTTTGAGGAGCCTGTGATCAATGCAATTGTTTATGTTTAGGTGTTTGATTTTCAACAAAAAGAGGAGAACAACGAATTGAAAATCTGATGGCTAATGCGCTAGATAGCTTGCGACTATAATGTTATTTGAAGGAGGCTTGTTTAACAGTATTAATCATCTTATCTGTGTTAAAATGAAGCTCATATTAATCTAACTCATCTAACAGAACCTCAGACAGAGCTTACAGTCACATCAGACCCCTGGGGAATGTGGATGACCTCAGCTGCAAAGTATCAATTAATTCAACTATGTTATGCTAATATTTAAATATGAATAAATAAATAAATAATAATAAAACAGCGGACAGCAAGTTACAGATGGATAATCACAGACAGCATGTTAAGAGCTTTAGGACACTATACATACACTGGTACTTAATCAGGCTCTCAAATACAACACAACACAACACAACTTTATGAAAACACATTTACAAACAAGTCGAATGATCGTCCACAGAAAAACATTCATATTGTAGTGTTATTTTATCATCAGTAATTCATATTAATTTCACATCTACTTTTATGAACACAGAAGCTTCCTCTGGTGAAGTATTTACATCACAGTAAAGATCTTGACATGTGGTCTGATTATCCATCCAGCACTTGCTGTTCGCTGACTGATGTTTAAAATTTGATTTATTTTTGTGAGGCTTGGATAAATCCTCAGAGAATGAATGGAGCGGGAAGTGCGGATTCACACTTTTCAGAGAACTGGAATTAGCCGAGGGGAGGGGGGGTCAGTGTGAAAAGAGCCTATTGAAAAAGGGATCCTGACTAACGATTCGGGGTGTTCACATGTCGGCCATGCTGTGGAATGGCACACTATTCTTTGATGAGGCAGTGCCTCTTGCAGTCTGTTTTATCCTAAGCTACAGAATTTAGGGTAGTAATCCACTGACCTGGCAACCCAGTCTGGGTTGTCCAGCTCCTCCATGGGTGGAGTGAGGGCCAGCAGCTGTGTGATCAGCTCACTGTCTGAACTGGTGGACAGGCCCACACCATGACGCATCACCTGAAAGAATTATTTAGTATTCTTTGACTTCATAGCATTTTCTGTAGCAAAGCCACCGCATTAATACTTGAATGAGTGATATAAATATATAAAACTTTCCTGGAAATTACATCCTACTTTTGTTTTGTATGTAAACTAATATGATTTATACAGTAGCCAAATCCACATCATTTTAACAGTGTCACCTTCTTCCTAAGTGCCTGTGCGTTGACCAGCTCTCCGTTGTGAGCCACAGCGATCTTGCCATGCAGTGTGTCCACCACAAATGGCTGACAGTTTTGCAGCTCTGAGATCCCAGTCGTTGAGTATCGTGTGTGGCAGATCCCCAGGTTTCCATGGCGCAGTTTCTGGAGGGCTTCAGGGGGGAAGGCAGTGTTCACCAACCCCATCCCCTACACAGGATGCACAACATTGTAATGCAGATAGGGAACTGGCTTCAATACGCGTGGTAAAGTTAGAATTTTATTCATTCTGAAATTTACTTAGCAAACTTGCTAATATACAGTTGTAATTTTGGGCATGGCTTTTAATGGAACAGTGTCAGATAACTCTCTTTGTTCTAATTCAGTTTCAAAATATTTATTACTGAGATATGAATCAACTGTGCTAACTTGATAAAAAAAAAATACATTATGTTTTATAGATTACTTAACAATTGTCTATACTGTAAAATAAATATTCATGGTCTGTTCTATACTATATACAAATGAGTCTTAACTAAATGGCTGCAGTAAGTCATTTTCATGTAACAAACCTGGGGTGACGTGTCTTTACCTTGTGGGTGGTATATGTGGGTGGGTTGGCTCCATTACTTGTGACTATCCCTGCACTCTCCTGGCCCCTGTGGAGGCAACCAAATCACATCTGAAGCACAATTGCAAATTGGATGCATTCATGTTGCTTTAGCAAGACGGGACATGCTAACAATCCCTATGCTATTTGAGCCTAAGGCTAAAGCGAATGACAAAACTGGTTTCCAATGGCACACTGCACCATCTCAAAAAGAGCATTAATGAATATGGGTGTAACGGGCACAAATAACGTGTGTAAAACCATTATACAACTTAAACATAGAAGGAAGCATCGCTTTAACAACACTGGTCACATAGATGTTAGCAAGCCAAGTCAATGATTATTCACTTTATTTGGGAAACACATTTTTTCAGCAGTGTTGAGTCCAGACTTGTTATTCAGGAAAACTTGTCTCTGACCCCCAGTAAGAGACAAAAGAGGACACCGCTATTCAGTTCAGCATCTGACAATTGCCATAAATATATGTAGAGAATGTCCTATAATATGCTATTTAAGGACGTTTATAACACGGCTAAGTGTTGAGCATTACTACAGCATAACGCAGAAGTAGTCCGGCAAAGGCCAAATCACTGCTCTATATCACTGCCCTGTGCCCGTCATCATGGACATAAAATGTAGATCTCACATTTATCATCGTCTATTGGAACCACAGACCAAGAATACATTTACAGACAGGGAACAGATTTTTACATTCACAAGTGGGACATTTTAGTTTGCAGCCGTGGTATAAGCACATGGAGCGGTGCGTTATGCAGTTTAAACACACTGCTCTTAGTCTTTAATGCTTACTTATCACTATTGTTGCCATAGTCTGATGCCAAAACTGATATTTGAGATATATATTCATAATGAGTTTGAACACATTAAAATACACAACACATGGCTCCTTGTTGTTTAATGCTTAGGCCTGCTTGACATGCCCTTTGAGTGTGTTTTTATCTTTTTGGCTAAATCAAAATGACTGAGGTCTGATCAAAAGCCTCTTTTAATATATGAATGTTGCTATTAGGTTGAAAACGTGTTAGTCAGACTGCCACACCACACAGCTTAAGCCACTTATAAACCAGTTTTTTGTTTTAAAAAGGCAGACGTAATCAACCTTACTGGCTCCCACTGCAGGAGGCAGAGCCAAATGGGGGAGGGTAAGGAAGAAAACAATCCTAATTTTAAGTGTCCCAACTGTGGTAAGCAAAGGTGTGCATTTCTGAACTGATGTTCAAGCAACAAGATCCAAATCAGAATGGCAACACCAGAATTGGAGTACATCCAGCCATGTTTGTAGTAATCTGAGGTTCTTGATTAAATCTGGAAAAACAAGCCACTTGTTTTTCACCCTGAGCTGCCATATTGCTGCAGTTTCTCAGTCTATTCACCAAGCTGCTTCTCAAATTACAGGCCGCCCCTCCCCCACAGCACACAGCTTAAGCCAGTCATAAGGCAGCTCTCAGGAACAGAGGCGTAGCTAACGGGCTTAGCCGCCTGGTTGCCTAGGGAACGAGGCAGCAGTGCCAGACGGGGGATGGTGCAAAAGACAGAAAAGCAAAGCAAGCGTTTCATTTGAGGTCAGCTCAGACATGGAGAGGAGAGCACAGAAACAAAGAGGAGGTGAGAATGTCCCGGTGGAGAGCGCGGTGCAGTGGGCAGAGGCAGAGGTGCTGGCCCTGATGAAAGTGTGGGGCGAGTTAGGGCCTCGAGAGGAGACCAGAGCCACATACGAGCTGCTCTCAGACGCTCTGAGGAGGCTCAGGGTGCTGCGCAGCTGGAGGGAGTGCCAGGCCCAGTGCAGGAGTCTAGGACTGCACTGCACCAACACCAAAGTGGAGGACCAAGGGCTAGACTACAACCCAGAGAGGCACAGGATGGACCCCACAGCAGTGAAGGAAGACTGGGAAGAGGAGCATGAAGGGGGCAACGGCAGTGGAATGTTCCAGTCACCAATGCAGGAAGGTAAAGAGTCAGAGTCTAGCATGTGTGTGCAAAGTCCACACAAATACCTGTAAGGGAAGTTTGAAAGTTGTTCTAAAACTCACTCAGCACAAAACTTATTAAGTACATTCATTCATTTCATTTAATAATTTAAGGATTGGAGTAAAAACTCGCAGTCTTGGACGAAAACTGAATATTATTGCCATATTAAAATGATTTAATATTCTGTTTTTTGTTTTTTTTTTTACAGGGATGAAGGTTATTGTCCATCGTGCACTGGCCTACAACGCGAGCCCTCCTGAAGAAGGTGGTCGTCACTGGTCAGACGACGAGGTGAGAGCGCTCCTGTGTGTTTGGGCTGACAAGAACATCCGGGAGCGCCTAAAATGTACACTACGCAACAAGACCATCTTCCAGGAAATGTCCCGCCTGATGGAGAAAAACTTTGGGATTGTGCGCAACTGGAAGCAGTGTCGCACCAAATACAAGAACCTGAAATACGACTATAAAACTGTGAAGACAACTCTTGATGCTGGTGGTAACAGCAGTGTAGCAGGACCCAACAAGTACATGAAGTTTTTTGAGGAAGTGGAGGCCATAATGCTGGACCATGGACTGGAGAGGGGGTCCCTGGACATGCAGAAGAGAGTGTTTGATGGAGAAATGCCAACACTAAATAAAACAGGCTCTGAAAACGAGGCAGTCATTGAAATCGACGACGGTAAGTATCAAGATGGTAGGGAAATATTCAGAAAAATGTCTGCAATGAGAAATGGTCAATGCATTCATAAAAATCCAGTAGAGGGGATGGAGGTTTATTTTATCTTTTGTTTTATACAACGTTTATTATAGTGTGAATAGGAAATGCACTATTTATTTGTACTTTCAATTACAAGACTAATGATGTTTTGTTTCATATTTAATGTTCCTAGATGAGAACAGTGATGAGTATGATGGTGATGGAGAAGTGGACACTGGGAACTGGAAAGGAACAGGTAAATATAACAGAAAATAATAAAAGAATGTTTTACTGAAATGACAAGCAGATTTTTTTTTACTAATATTAAATCTTCATCACATTTACAGATGCATCAAGCTCTGACCAAATCCAAGTTGTGACCATTTCAGACACAGGTCGTAACTGGAGTGACCAGGAAGTGAGAGCTCTCATCCAGGTTTGGTCTGACGAGCGTGTTCGAACACAACTGGAAAGCTCAACGAGAAAGAGGGACATTTTTATCCAAATTTCAAACTTACTAATGCAGCAGGGCATTGAGCGCGACTGGAAACAATGCCATACAAAGTACAAGAACCTCAAGTACCTGTACAGGTCTCTGCAGAGGAGCAGGACAGAGAAGTCAGACCCCAGGCACCTAATGCGTTTCTATGAGGAGTTGGACGCCATTATGAATCGTCCCAAAAATAACAGTACACACCGGTCACCGCACGATACTACATCACACATGGACTACAGCCTGGACACTGCACAAATCCCCACTTTGGACAATGATGACCACACAGATACATATTTGCCTAAAGTCAATGTTGCATCCATCGCCGCACAACCAGGAAGCACCTCTGAATCTGGGCTTTCTGTGACCTTGGACCTTACGTCCAGCACTCAGGAGCAGAGGACACACACAAACAGAGAAAACGGCATGAACAAACAAGTCAATCAGACTGGTAAGACAGTGAGAAAAATAAATAAGAAATTTGCGTTCACCCACCAACCAAAGGGTCACAGGACCTATCCTGGTTATGTGTCTTAAGAAGTTATTGTGTCAAATGGACCCACAATTTGTGCATTTTGGGACAGATGGCTCATCCAGTATTACCATGATAGACAACTAAAATCTATGTCTAATGGATGTTAAGCATGAGCTATAAATTATTTATGAAATGAAGAAATGAAACACCAAAGTCTAATTTGCTATTAAATAAAAGCCAAAGTGCTTAATTCAATAACAAATATCTGTACATTTCACTATATATTTTTACTATAATTACTATAGGCTACTATTATAATGACAGTATGTGTTGCAATAATTTATGCATGTATGTCATAACTTTGAACTACCATTACATTTTTGGGGTACAAATTCAAAGTATAAGTTTAGTAACTTTTCAAGAATGTTCCTAATTCTAATCGTAATGGTTTTCTATCTGCAGGCCAATTGGAGAAAAGACCAGAAAAAATGAATCTTCCTACAACAACCCGTGGACAGAAGAGGAAAGCAGAGGATCAAGGTTTGATTTCTATCTTCTGCGGTTATCACTTTGTCACATGCCCTTAACAATTGCCTTCTGTGACTCGTCTAATCTTGTCACTTGGTCTCATGATGCTGACATGGGCCAGTAATGTGGTTTAAACCTATGGTTATCACTGCAAACAAAGCTACTCAACTCAAGATTGTATTTTACCAGATCTGTCAGCAGATGTCTGATCAATAATAATAAAAAAAAAAAAACAAAAAAAAAAAAACACACACACAAATGCCTAAAAAGTTAATATTCATATATACTTTTAAAAGTTTTTATCTTTCAGTGCCCATAACCCAATCCACAACAGGCAAAAGAATGAACACAGGAGTGAACACTGCCCAGAGGGTGGATTCTTGCAAAGAAGAGGAAGGGATCTTTCCCATAATAAAAATCAACTCAGTTCATTCGATGGCCTCTTCTGACACATCCCAAGACACCCAGGTAAATGCCAATCGATGCAAAACTTACTGGAGTGTTTTAACTTTGATGATGTTCAGGGGAAAAATTGACCAGGTACCCGGGATCATGAGTATAGATAATTTTCAAAAGAATGTTTACCTGTGCTGCAAAGCCACAAGGCCCAGTGTCAAGATCTGGGCGACCTCCAGTTGGGTGGGCCACTCTCCAGCAGCTACACACCCGAAAACCCCACACTCTTCCCCTATACCCGACTCCTCAAACTCCATCTCCCTCGGCGTGCGTCGCTGCTGCTTCTCTGTGCGTCAATCTGTACGTCGGGCTCCTACCACGTGCTGCCAAGTTTGTGTAACAACGTGTTAAAAATGACTAAAGCGATGGTGACATCCTTCTCCGGCTGTCCTTAAAAAGTTCAAGCGAAAAAACTTAAAAAAAAACAACTTTCAGATAAGGAAAAAGCTCTGAGTTTTATCAGAGTTTTCGCGGTGCTCAATATTGTGAGTAGAGCATGAATCAATCAACTTTCGGGTAATCAATAACACGTGGTCTTTAACGATGAGAAAATAAACCCGCGTGTAGCTTTTTTTTAGCAATATATTTTACTCCTGTTCATTAACCTGACTCAATCTATGTACTTGTCAAATACAAAATGCGAGCAGATGGCGACAATCTCTAAAAAGTTCTCCATCCTCCTCACAAATATTTGATCTAGGAGACATCTCTGATCACGTGGTATTGAAGGAGGCAGCTGATTGGTCAGTCTCTACAGGTAGCGTGATCTGATTGGTTTAGAGAGCACGTAAGAATACTCCACTTCCCTCTTTCGGGACTGCACGCTTCTTGCAGCCTCTGGCATCTCCCTCAACTTCCCGCAAAGTTTTTATTTCATTCATTTCTTGCTTTTAGGATCTCGGATTTTTTCAGACGAACATGGCATCCGCACCAGGTGAAGTATTGTCAATTTAATCCATCTTGTCGTTGCATACAGTGACATTTTTCTAACGCGCATGCTTTAATTACGCATTTTTAGAATTGAAAGTTGGACAAAAACTGAACGAAGGGAAGACGAAGCAGATCTTTGAGCTCGTGGATCAGCCCGGACAGGTCCTGGTCCAGTCCAAGGACCAAATCACGGCTGGGAATGCAGTGAGGAAGGATCAGATGGAGGGGAAGGCTGCCATCGCCAATAAGACCACGAGCTGCGTGTTTAAGCTGCTGCAGGAATCTGGTGAGACAATGTGACACTTATAAAAGCTGCAATAAGCATGAGGACACCGTGTCCTCACAGAAAAAAAGGTAAAGGTAAAGTATTTTCAACTGTGGGTTACTCAACTTACACTAAATAACCCCATCTGGAAGGTCGCAAATATGGAGGCCTGCCAACATACAGATGAGATGATCCAGATGTCTTCAACTTGAGTAAATTATGAATGAATGAATATGTTTTTATTTTATTGTTATGATATTTATTGATATCAATAATATTGATTGATATTGATATTTATTATTATTTATTTATTCATTCATTCATAGTACTTAAGTAAGGAATGAATAAATAAATACATTAAGTAATTAAGAGTACAGTGAGGGCAGTGTAGAGATTCAACAACTGTTCATCCCTTTTCACCAATACAATTGATAAAAATATTTTCTCGATGCAATTTTTTGGGAGTTTCATTAAATAACTTTCTGATTGTAAATAACTTAAAATACAATTTAAAGACTAACAATCAGAAATGTGTCTTTATCCTTAACATGTAATGGATGAACCCAAGCTTATATTTATGAGATCTTGTGCTCAGATGATAATTGTGTCATGCATGACCTCTGATAAAGGGTCATGAGGGGCCTGAGGTCGTTGTCTTGAACAAATACAACTTTTGGCCTGTTTACCTTTGGTACACTTGAGTGCTGGCAACCATTTGGTTCTTATTACTGACTTCAAATGAGCTGATGAAATCGTCTCACATGATGTCACACGTGTGTCAGGCGACTTCCAAATTACAAACTGGTGACTTTGTTCATTCAATTCAAAAAGATGTGACCATGTTAGAACCACGGAAGATAAAGCACCTGATTGATAATTGAATTGGCCATTTTCTACTTTCATACTGTATTGGCAATAACCTATGCGATTGAATAATGATGGCATTTTTTAAATACATTTTCAGGTGTTAAAACTGCCTTTGTAAAACAGCACTCGGACACCGCGTTCATTGCAGCGCATTGTGAAATGATTCCTATTGAGTGGGTTTGTCGACGTATAGCAACAGGTTCCTTCCTCAAAAGAAATCCAGGAGTCAAGGAGGGCTACCGCTTTTCTCCTCTCAAGATGGAGATGTTCTTCAAGGTACGTTTTCTTAATTATATTCTGCCACATTTTTATCATTGTGTCGCGTCTGATGTCGCCCAAATGTTTTCCAGGATGATGCTAACAATGATCCTCAGTGGTCAGAAGAGCAGATTCTTGCAGCCAACTTCAACTTGGCAGGACTCACGATTGGCAAATGTGAGGTGGACATTATGAGTCGCAGCACTGTGGCCATTTTTGAGATTCTGGAGAGGGCCTGGGCCACTCAGGACTGCACTCTGGTTGACATGAAGGTGAGCTGTGCAACACTGCCCTCTGCTGTTCACCTCTGCTTATTCTCATAAAGAGCAGCACTGGTTGAAAATATTGTTGAAGATGTACTAAAAGCAGTTATTTAAAAAAATGATGTGCTTCCATGATGCGATCAGTCATCTTAATGGGCAAATTCAAGCATTTAGTAATTGGCAAATCAGTACATCAAGCCAAAATGCATATAGTTGTATAAATGGCCATTATTAGTCCAAAAAATTTTATAATTTTGTTTAAAAGTCCTGCCCACTTCTGCTATTCTGATGTTCATTAATTTAAGTTTATATTTAACATTACTGATTGAATTTGAAAATATTGTGCTTTTCAGATTGAGTTTGGAGTGGATGTAAAAACTCAAGAGATTGTCCTGGCTGATGTGATTGACAATGATTCCTGGAGGCTGTGGCCGTCCGGTGATCGAAGCCAACAAAAGGACAAGCAGGTACCCATTGTCTGAAATTTAGTTTAGTTTTGTCTGTCCCAGATTTTGAGTGTTTTTTTTTTTATCCATCTCCAGGTGTATCGAGATCTTAAAGAAGTTACACCTGAAGCAATGCAAGTGGTGAAGAGAAACTTTGAGTGGGTGGCAGAGAGAGTGCAGGTATGCTTGCCTTTCCAACATCTTACTTAATAATGGCAATAATTTTACTATAATGTTTACTGTGTGTGCGTGTATATATATATATAAATAATGTGTTTACTATAATCAGCTTCTGCATGAGTCCCAAACTTATGGCAGAGTGGTCGTCTTGATGGGCTCCACCTCGGACATGGCTCACTGTGAAAAGATCAAAAAGGCCTGTACTTCTTATGGCGTCCCCTGCATTCTGAGAGTGACCTCTGCACATAAGGGCCCAGACGAAACTCTTCGCATTAAAGCAGAATATGAAGGTTTGTATAGATATCTTTTTTTTCTAAGTTTAGTGATAAGATTAAAGGACTTTTCTTCATTTAATTATTTTTATTTATTTTTTTTAGGTGATGGTGTGTCCACTGTCTTTGTGGCTGTAGCGGGCAGAAGCAATGGTCTTGGCCCAGTCATGTCCGGAAACACAGCTTACCCTGTGATCAACTGTCCTCCTCTCACTCCAGACTGGGGAGCTCAAGATGTGTGGTCGTCTCTCCGCATGCCAAGTGGTAATATGATCACTAGTAACTCTATGGGGCTACTACAAAAAACAATGATTCTTGATTGAGGAGTAATTGGGACGACAATCAGAGTGGGAATGGTTTCTTGTAATTGTTCATGTGTAGCAGTGCTTGGGCATGGGTTTAGTTTCTTTTTAATTGTATGTTTTGATGAATGTTTGCTTTTATTTAGTAAAGTCTACTTTTATTTATTTGATATTGACACTGCTAGATAACTATAAAACCTGAATTGACTACTCACTCCTTGAGACTCATGAGGCTATGCTAGAGGTAAATTAAAGCATTTCCATAACAAAGTCTGCTTGTCTTCCTAGGTCTTGGCTGCTCCACCATCCTTTCTCCTGATGCTGCAGCCCAGTTTGCTGCACAGATCTTCGGCCTGACCAATCACCTGGTTTGGTGCAAGCTCAGGGCGTCCATGCTCAACACCTGGGTTTCTCTAAAGCTGGCAGACAAAAAGCTCCAAGCCTGCAGTATCTGAGAGCTATTGTTAAAACTGTATCTCTTATTTTCACTGTCACTGTCTGCCAACTAACTACTCCATATTTCCTTGCTTTTTACTTGCTGCATTCCATTAAAAATGGATCTGTTGACTCTTGTATTTGTATTTTGGCTGCTCATTTAGGAAAAGGGGAAACATGATTATTTGGTTGGTCAAACAGACTCACATGAGGCTGTCTCTGTCTTACTGACAAAGGCGGAGCAAAATGTGTATTGACTTAATGTACACATTTTTTATAGGCCTAAAATCTTATGTGGGGAACAAGTCACTTAAGACTGTGAAACGTGTATGTAACACAAAAGTAACTCCACTAGAGGGAGCTCATAGACTTGTTTGGCTAGAGCAAATTTAACCTTTTAAATTCGTTCCAGTAATTTTCTGCCAAGGGAATGACTCACTGCATGGCACAATTTGATTTCATTTCAGTTCTATTATAGGGTTTTTTTCATAAGACTTTCAATCATGGCTTTAACAACCTCTGATGATGAATCTTGGCTTGTGTGTGGGTGGCAGTGGGAGGAAATGCCGAGGGTAGAGTGTGGTATTATAGTGGATATGTATTCCTCTGCAATTGAATTTTTAACCTGACTTTCACGCCTTTGAAAATGCAGTTGGTTGCACATATTTAAGCATGTAGATTGCTTGGTGCATTAAAAATAAACATTAAAAACCTACATCTGTGTTTCTAAGGTGACCGTAACCTGGCAACAATTGGCGCATGTACAACAAACAGCGTCTATGTCCCCAACTATATTTTTATTCTGAGATTTTTGGAGCTTATAAATGTCTTGGATACCAGAACAGCTGAAAGTACAACCACATGAATCACCTGCCAACTCGCTAAAGAGATTTGATGAGCAGGCCTGTGCTGTCTATAGCCATTGGCGCCTTGAGTAAAAACAATGACACTCCCAGGTTCAGAAAAGCAGTTCTTTTTATTTTGAGGGTGAAATTTTAGTAGGCCTATAACTACTATATTTACATATGGTCTACAACAATTATCCTTTTGCTCTTGTAAGAAACATGAATATCATAAATTTTAACAATCATAACTATGGTATTGATCCTATTGATACGCACTCACAACTGGATCCTGATGACATAGCAAGTTTATAATCACACTCCCTTTATCTGTCTCTGTAAACATATCTCTCCCATAGGCCCAATTTACCAAGCAAAACAGCACGTCCTCCTGCCTATTTGTGGCATTGAGGAGCCTGTAAGCGCCATCTGCTTAATATATAATCTGGAATATGCAATAAACTGGTTCTCTAACGCTCAGAACCAACAAATAACGTACTTAATTATCCTAAATGTGTATTACCCTGCCAATTTAGGAGTTTAAATCACTTTTGATAGGATGCTGGGCCCACTTGTCTAAGCCATCATAAGTTAGCCCTTGTCTAACTCAAACTGTGTACTTGCCTATTTCCACTATTAACAGTATTTTCTACATTCTTAGGTTCCCATTTATTATTACAGAGCTCCAAGATCATGGCACGAGCGTGATTTTTGCCTCAGGAACTTGCCCACCTCGCGCTCTTTGGGGTAGCGCGGCACGAGGCTGGACAGGAAGCGTTTGGCCCGGGACGTGATGCTCTCTTTTTGGCCTCCTCCGCTCATGTCCTCCACGCTGGTCCCCGGGGGCCAAGGGGACTGACCCCTCGCTAGCCGCACCGCGCACTCCAGCAGCTCCGGCGTCCGGTGGTCCAGAGAGGCTGAGATCTCCAAATACAGGCAGTTGTAGAGGGCGGCGCTGGACACGGCCTCTGAGGGAAGGTCAGAGAAGTGTTAAAAGGTTTATTATTCGTTTAGGTACTCTGTAGTTCTTTTTTTTAATGCATTTCATCCATCTTCAATACTGCAGTGATGGGCAACTGGCACCTTGGAACCCTTCACCAGATCTGGAGTTTGATTTGGAAAACTGACCTATTGTGCATGTTTTATGTTGGATGAGTTAAGCCACAGAGAAAGTCACACACAGCCACTATTTTTTTCTTCAGGGATACTACAGCAGCAGGTTAGTTTCTTAGAAAATTTACAACTACACTGGATCCCCTTCTTTTCTCAGTCGGCCACTATTAGAGATTAAGTGTGTCTGCATTTTGTCGACGTTTGTACCGTCCAGGTGGCGGGCAAATACTACGCCCTAAGGTGGCACTGGGGAGACCAAATAACTGTGAATAATGGCAGCTGATATGAAGTGCAACCATATAATGCCAAAATGACAAATGAACTCTGCACGCAAGTATCATTTTGCATAGTTGTATAACAAAATGAAGAAGCTCTGCGGTGAAAACAAATTTATAGTTTTTGAGTGTGCTTAATATTCATTGCTAGTGTTGAACATAACCGTTTGAGAAACATTAGGGGTAGACTGTATCTCGGCTGGTGAAGATAAATTGAAGTTAATAAAGTGTTTGGGCACACAGTAAGTGCTTTCATTTATGCAGTCTTTTACACTCCCACATTACACTTGAGAACAGCAAATGACAATGCATTTACATTAGTACCATTTATTATATCTTTATGCAAACAGCGGTAAGTAAATAGTAAGTAACACTTCTTTTTATGAGCTGCAGCTCCCAGATTCTCAGGGTGGGAACCACAAAATAACACCATGCATCTGTCCTGGGAGCATAGTGCAAGATAAAACTGTCAACTGTCATTTCAGTTTGCAAAACCTTTAAATCAGGGCCCAACTTCCAATTTGAGAACTACTAGGATATAGAATCTGTGTCTGATTTAACTCTCTATTATTTACTTGCACCAATCTACCTTCTGTCATTATTGAAGATCATAGCGATTGAAACAAATCCCAGTTTGCATGGTCATAATGGCAAATACCAAATGCTGTGGTTATTTAGGTAACATAAGCAAAATGTAACAAAATAACTATGTGTTTTCCCGATGGGCTACTCATGTATAAAATTGGTTAATCCTAAATACTGTATACAATACTCTATAATATATCTGGCATCCTTGTGTTATTTTACCAGTTCAGATTTCAGAAAGATCAAACAGTACACTCATAGCAACCATTTTATATCCATAACATCTAAAATGACTTACCTTTATAAATATTGATGAACACATACATAATACATAAAGTTAATGACTCATTTTTCAAACAGAACACAAAAATTTTCATTTAAGCACTGACAAAACCATGAATGAATTTTAAGTGAATCTGAATCTCTTTACATGGTTCAGTGCTTTTCTTTTTTTGTTTAATGCAACTTTCTGGCTCTGGCTCTGAGTGACAGATGAATGCAGCCAATCACAGTGAAGAATGAACTTTAATTAAGGCATTATAAATTAAATAAATGTTATAAAAATAATGATGACAAATTAGATGACCAATAAACTGTAATGTAGAAGCAGATGAACAGGGGCTTGTTACCTTGAGCTGTGACTTCTCTGGACCTCACCAGGTCACTCTTATTGCCCACAAGGATTATGGGAGTTTGTGGCTGGGTCTCTCTAAGCAGCAGTCGTAGCTGAGCTGTGCGGTGGAAACTTCGTCTGTCTGTGACCGAAAACACCAGCACACAGACCTCACACTGCAGCATGGACAGGTCCTGACACACAGACACATCCATGTTACATAACCATTGTATATATCACATTATCATGGGAGAAGAATGGGCTGATTCACCATTGTGCTTAGAAATGAAAGCTGTGATTTAAAGCTTTCAGATGTCAGTAGCAGTGTCATAAATGTGTATTATTAAAATGTCATTGACAAAAGCAGTCTGATTTTAGATCTTGACTCCATTTAGACATATTGTTGGAATTGTCAGCTGAAAAAAGTACAGTCGTTTTGTATGTTCTTTTCAGAGGTCAACACCACCACTTTTTTTTTTCTTTCTAAACTATTGATGTAATAATAGAATACATTTTATTTTATTAAGGGATGACCTTACAACCACAGTCTAATTAAAACCATAGTCCTAACCAACTAACATCATTACTTCGTTTGTTTTTGGAATGAGGTCTAGGCCTGTGTAAATATACATATACATATTTTAATTGAGATAGAGACTTCAGTCATTTCTAATTGTCAATGATCAATGTTCAGCTTGGGTCTGTTTAACTGAGATGCCTACAGCTGTTTTTTTTTATTTCATACATTGAAGGTAGAAATGCTTAATAACAATAACACAATAACATCGTATTGAAAAGGAAGGCGAGGAATTCGATTTTTTCACCCAGCTCTAGGGTAAACACAAACATACACTGGCTTTGGAAAGTGATGAAAAACAATAAACCCGGCCACAAAAGCTCTTCTTTTAGTTGCTTAAGCTAATGACATGAGTGCAATAACATGAGGCCAGGCTCCCTAGGGAGTCCCTATATCTACCCTCCTGCCTGTCACACAACAAAGGAAGCTCATTATGAAGTAAGGCACACTGTCTACATCAAAAACAGCCTTGATGTACATGTGTGCATATGAACTGCACATGTGTAGGCCTGTGTTATATGTGTGGGAATGTGACAAGTTATAGATATACCTACTGAAAGACTATTGCCATAAATATTATATTGGACTGAACTACATTTTATCAGTACCATCTGTAGAAAATACTTATGTAGGTGTTGATGTGAAACTGTGGAAGTACTTAATATTGCGTTTTCTTTAGCAATTTAACTTTGTGTGGTATGACAAATAAATCAAAATGTGTTTATTTAATCTAACTTGCTTTTGCTATTGGCTATGTGAGCCCTGTATCTCATATTCCTGGACTGAGTTGTGAGATGCCCTGTGATTCCTAACCCTAGTTTTGTGTGTGTGACAAATTTGTCTACACATGAATCTAAATGTGTACCCATCATCTGGCACATCTGCTCCATGGGCCGCTCATCCCTCACAGATGAACACTCCAGGGACGAGAAGGAAAACTGTGCAAAACAAGCTGATAATGAGCCTCCTCACTCAAACCAGGAGCAGATGCAGCACAGCCATTGTCCCCCTTTCGCCTTTCTCTCCAGTCGCTGCCAATTTATTTTTGTTTGTTTTAGAGCAAACAATGGAACTCGCTGATCAAATACTGAGCAGATATAGTACAATCGAAATGAGTCATGCCTGGGAAAAGAATACACTGCATGTTGGCAATTAGGCTTTTTGTTTGGGTTCATTGCATGTATCACCTCTGTGCTGATGAAACATGACATGCAGTCTGTTGGGTTTTCTACTGTTATGAGCTATCAAACTCTTTTGGCCCATAAAAGTAGACTTTATTTTTTAAATACATTTTAAGGCACACAGTGTAACTCCATGGGGATGTTATTGTTTTGCAATATATTTATCTATTTATTTATTCATTGTTTACTTATTTATTTATTACTAGAAATACCATGAAGCATGCATTTGTACTGTGAGTGGGCACACCAAGCCATCTAACCTGTAACTTAGACTAGTTCTAACATCTTTATGGAAATATGCACGTAGCAAACCCACAAAGCAACCACAAAAAGTTGCATAGTGCACCTTAATTCATTTATAATTGCTAATATAAAGCTGGTGTATCTTTTCAATAAAGAAATGGATGGGTATTAGTGTAATAACAATTTGAGGAAGAAATAATGGACATAATTTCTTCCACAGAAGAAGGCAGGTGATTAGGTAAAAACAAAACAAATGAAAAAAAACAAAAAAAAACACAACTAGATACAACCAGCAGAATTCCCATTTGTCCACATGTGACGCACATATCTTGGTCTATCTGGTGAAATCAATGTTATAACACTCCATTTGTGAGGACCGCAAAATAGCCACAGGGGGGTCCATCAGAAATGGTCAAATGCCACAGTAATGTACAAATTGCTACACACTAGGAGGTGTACGATGTGAGTGGCACCTCGATTGGGAAAAGCTGAGAGAGAAAAAAAATGCTAAGTACTTCTAAAACTATTACTATGATATAATATACACACTGTTACCCTGTGGAGACTGTGGAGCTACTTTGTGTTCAAGAATCATGGGAAAATACAATCATATTATTGTTTGTGTCATATCGTGCACTGAACTTTTTCTCATTTTTGAAAGCATATGTAAATCTATATTCTATATCTCTATATCTATAACTCTATATCTAATCTATACTCTGTTTAATCTAAAAGATCAACTTTACATACAATTTTTCATTGAAATGTCACCTGAACCACCAGCCCTTAGAAGAAATCATATAGTTGTTCTCTGTCTCAATAATCATATTATTTGTCACAATTACAGTAAGAGTAAACTTTGACAGCCTTATTATTGAGTTAATATTACTCTTGGTGTAGAGGAGGAAGTGCTGTTTGGCTTACCTGTCTCCAGTTGTCATAGATAACGATGGTGCTGTCCTCGTCATCCACTGTGACTGTGCGCATGTAACCCTCCCCTGGGCACAGAGCAGAGTGAACCTCACACTGGGAAGATGGGCTCTGCAATTTACTTACAACTCACTGGGATTGCCTCAAGCTCATTTCAAGGCCACATCATGATACTGCAACAGGGACCATGACCCTCCTCTAAGTCTCATTTATGAGATACGTTTTTGATATGGTAAGTTAATTGCCATGTTACATATTTATTTTATACTTTGGGCATTTAAAGCACTTCATCAAGGAACTTTACATGCACTTATTTGCAATGACGCCCACAGTCACTGAAAGGAATTAAGCTTAAGTGTTTTGTCCAAGGACAAACCTGCACAATATATTTTGGTAACTAAATTCAGGTGGTTCAACTTTAAATTTTCAGTCTTAGTCACTTAGACACTGATCTTGTTCCTCTTTGGCTGCTATGGGGTATAGTTTAGTGTAATCCATTTGGGCTTAACTGTGTGTCTATCAAAATCATGTCACTGTGTCCATAGTGTGATAATAACACATCTACAGGTTTCGTACCATCAGAATCCACAGATGCAGTCCGGTCCATGTCTCCTGCGAGGGCCATGGCAAGAGAGGACTTCCCCACCCCATTCTGCCCGAGTAGAGCGATCCTCAATGGTCCATAGCCGGACCTGCCCTCCACTGTGATGGTCAAAGTGTCATCTAAGGCTGGGCTGAACCGGACTGGAGAGGCAGAGGGACCCGCTGCACCTGAGGCCCAGTCTGCGTCATCATGGACGGCTTCTTCACGTCTGAGCTGGTGCTTTATGGGTAAAGGGGTGCTTCCTCTGCGGACAGTTGGGGTGCTGGACAGAGTCATGCTCTCACACTGGGGAGGGGATAAGAAGAGACTCAACCAAACAGCAATACAACTGAAGGTCAATATGACATTTAAGACAAGTGTAGACAAAGTGTAAATGATTTTGAAATCTAAAAATTACTAGATGACCACGGCAATGTTTTTTCTCATAAATGTTTTGCTTAAACTCAGCAATACGAATACTAACAACTTTAAAAAGTTGACATGTGGTTAGACATATTGGTATCCACCAACCTGGGACCTACAGTTACCTCAGTGGATATAAGATATAGTACACTACAGGTGTGCCCACAAGCCAGGATCCCCCTGTTAAAAGAGATTCTCAGTCTCAGTGAGACTATCAGATAAAAAAGGTGCTTAATATGGGCAGCTTGTTAGGGAGGCATCGCTTAAGACACAAGCTGGAGGCATTAGAGATGAAAGAAGCACCTGACTTTAGATAATGAGTCCATGTCTGCATAGGAAACAACAATCATTTCAATCTCTGAGCACATAAATCATATTTCCACAGTTGGCGTAAGCCCATTAGAACCCTAAAGTACACTTTTTGACAATTCATACAATCACACGATCAGGGGATTACCCTGTTCAAATAGTCTACATCACGACATATTTGTCATTTTAAGAAAAAGAAAAAAATGAGAAGACATTTGTGTGGTAAATTTGGATCCAGCGGGTTACTGAGTCATCTTCTTGCAAGGATTTTGTCATTCAGGAGGACACCCCCATTCCCTCCCCTGCAGCATGATTTCTTTTGAGAATAGGATGGCACTATGGCATTCTCAATTTTAATCCTTCTGCCAAATACATGTTATTAAGAAAACTGTCAGATATTGTCTAACCCTAAAGCCTCATTTAGACAAGCCCTTGTGATATGATCACATGTACAGTAACATCTCTAAGGACATATTGACTAGTTTCTTCTGGGGTATTAGCCCAATGAAGAACTGCTATAATGTCAAGTCTGTATCTGGTCCTAACAAAACTATTACTACATTTCTGAATCCCTTCTTAGTATGACAGCAGAGCGGCGTGAGGCACAGATCTGACTCTTAATTGGGCGCACAAGGCGCGTACAGCGGGTGAAGATAATGCGCTCTACCTTTGTCTTGTCCTCATTGGTGCTGAGTCTGTCTTCCTCTGGCACATCTGTCGGCATCTGAAAACTGAAATTGAGGAAGTAGTCCTCGTGAAAAATCCCACAGAGAAGAAGGAAAAAAATGAAAAAAAGAAAATAAAAGGGCTGATCCACCCTCCCACACTTCTCAGTCTCTCAGCCCCACCCACTCACTTGGTGGACCCCAGTGCGCCCGCCATGCTGCCTCACCTGTGGCGCGGCGCTCGGAAATACTCAAGTAAGCGACGTCTCTTTATCCCACCGTCCCTCCTTCCTCTTCGTGCTCTCTCTCTCCCTCTTAGTCACTCCCTTCTTTTCTAGTTTCCTCACATGATAAGCTACATTCTATCTATTCATTACTACATCCATCTTGTTTATGAGTCTTGTCTAATTTACCTTCTATTGGCTTTGGCAATTTGACTTAAATGACAAAACTTCAAAATTTATAGCATTATTAGAGAGAAAAGAAAAAGAAATATAGTCTATAATACTTTATTTTTAACTTTTATTGCCGACAGTGGATGGGTTTTATGGAGTGCAGTGATGGCAAGAGGCTGCTTCACTGTCCCATTGCAGTGCCCTCAGTGACCACTAGGGCGCGGTATAGCACCACCCTCTCTGTCACTAATTGGCTTTGTTTATGAGTAGATAGATTGTCCTTCGAGGATAATTGTTATAATGTGCCACTTGTGTATTCCTACAAAAATAGAAACCACTGCATGTACTTGATTTGTTTGTCTGTCTATTTTTTTTTTTTTTGCTTTTGTTTTGTTATAATATTTACAGTCCTTGTTTAAGCTGGATCATTTAGGCTACATTTAATTGAATCAAGTCTTTTCTGTTTGCAGCACCATTTGGGCATGTTTTCTGTCAGTATGTGAGTGTGGTCGTGAGCAGAGAGAGCAGCGCTGGTTGGGTCCCTCCCACACAAAGCTACAATAGACTCCGGCAGTGCGCAGCCTGGACGCTATTATAGCCCTAATCCTGGTCCATTATACCGGGCCAGAGAGAGACAGAGAGAGAGGGAGGTAAAGCTGGAGATGAGGTCATCCCAAACACCACACACCCAGGGTCACTGCCTCACTATAGAAGAGGGACACACACATAATATGCAGGGAACTAAGCACTGGCGCTGCGTCGTGTGGTCAAAAAGCCAGCGGAAGACTAAAATTGTGAGGTTGACTGAATGGAAAAGACACAGAGGTTAAAACCTTTTTTAACCAGGCTGAACAGAGTATTCAGGAGCCACATGGGGGTTGGTAAAGTACTGTTTATTTCATATACCACACTACAAGAGAAGCATCAGAGTGTCCATTGTGTAAATCTAATTACAATTGGTAAATCAACACTTGATCACCAACTGTAAGAATGTAAAAATACACCCGAGTAGTGAAATAAATCCAGTCCAATTATCAGAGTTGTACATAAACAAATAATAAATACTGAATAAATAAGTCAATAAATAAAAGAACAATGTACTGAACCTACACCCAAACAAAATAAATATCTCTATGTTTTAACCCTGGCAATGAGTTCATAGGACAGTCAAAAACTCTCCATGAAGAATGTATTTTTGCATTAGTTTCCCTGCATTCTCACATTGCATCAATAGCCCATAGTGTTCAGTCCACAGTGACCCGCCCTGTGGTGCTGCTCATTGCATATAGATGATAATGCCACAGTTTGATTTCCATGGACACAACCACCTCATTATGCAGTATGTGTTTCCTTTACCAGCGGTTGGCAGTAGTTGAGCGGACAACCATCTCCACTTCAAACAAGTCACCACTTCCAACTAGTAAAAGATACATTTTCAAGGTTTGTACAACACCAAATCAGTATCCTATCATTTATTTAGCACAATCACTGGAGGTCCCCTAAAAGAGGCCCTTATACATTCTTTTATCTATGATTATTCTTACAAAGAATAACAAATCCTGGTGAGCTTCAACATGTTTTTTGGTAGGCAACTGTGAAATGTTAGCTGGCAAATACAACTGCACGATGTGGATACAAGCCCAGATACCACCCCACATCAGCACCACTGCACCACTAAGACCTCAGAGCGTTAGCAGCTTATTGTAAAAACAAAACTACACTTTAAACCAGGCCTCTCATGTATAAGACGAAACACTAAAGGGGAAAACCTCGCCGAATTCCCCTGAAGTGTGACGCCTTGACTGTAGAATTTAAGTGCATTTCAAGTCTATATTGCATAGATGTTACGGATCATAGAATGGACTAGTAAAAACTGTATACCTGTGTTAAAACAAGATAAAGCCCTTTTAAAAGCATAGGATTGTCATCATTGCACAAGTATTGCAAGGAACCAAATGTGCAACCATCATTCACAGTTAAGTAAGTTCAATAAGCAGCCTATAGCCAAGTCTATCAGTCCATTGCTCAGAATAGTCACTCGGAGGTGGTTTTCACAGTTGTAACCTGCCAGTGGATCTTCTCAACAGACACACCCACTACCAGATTTTAATTATAGGTTGTGATCACGTGCTAATATTTAATGAGGTTCCAAATCAAACCAAAAATAATAGCCTTGCCACCAAATTTTGTTTGAATAGGAAAAAAATCTGTAGTAGTAGTACATTTTGGGTTGACAGAAAAGATGTTCAGTCCTGTCAGTTTTTGAAAAGAAAAGATATATGTATTATGATGGATAGAGAAGGAATTGTACCATCGATTTCAGACCACTTGAATATCAAACTATTGTGTAGTCACGTGAAAACAACCTATTGAGTGAGTTGTCTGGTCTTGGCTCTGGTCTCGTTCACTCTGACGGCGTCGGTCGAGCTCAGAGGAAGTAGTCCGGAGGCGGCGAGGGGGGGTTAGAGGGCCGGGCGGGCGGGGCTTCGCTGGTGTTGGCGTGGGTGGTGGTGCCCAGGAGCTTCTCGTAGCGAGCTTTGTACGTGTCCCTCTCCCTCAGGACTCTGGTCAGCTCACACTGAAGCTGCTCCAACTGCAGAGGGAGATGTTTAGTGTGTGGCTCCTCGGTTTGCGGTATGACCATAGACACACACACACACACACACACACACTATACTACAGCATGACATGTACCCGCTTAAGATTATAAAGACGTTATAGAGGATAGAATGTACTTAATGGTTGTTTGAATGTCACACCTTGTTAAACAGCTTGTCCTTGGCCATAGGGGCTATATTAAGTTCACAATCCCACTTGTAAAGATTAATATGAGGGTTACGATTACCTTATTGTAAGTAATAAGATGAAATATTAAGCATGTAAGCACTGAGAGGTATGAGAAGTATGTTTACCACCAAGAGTGTGATTTGTATTTATGAAAATGAGATCAAATGTTTAGTTTTGATACAAGTTCTTTTGGATTATTTAAGATTTACACGATGTCATGCAATTTGGAAACAGAGGATGCAACTTCCACACTAAAATAGGACAGATTTGTAATGTTTAATGGAGGATTGTGAGTACAGTTAATTCAGTTTTCCTTCTATGGTTGTTAACAGCACCAATGTGGACAAAATTAGCAAGTGCAAAATTGTGTAATTGTTCTTTTGGATACTTTTTTTTGATAGAAATTGGGCTTAGGCTACTCTCCCTACAAGTCAGCAGCACATTCTACATTATGAATTGGCTAAAAGTTGCACCTGTACATAGTTTCTGTGTACACCTTGCTTGTTACTACAGTAGTAGTAGTAGTACACGGTGCTGTACCTGTTGTGTGAGCACGTGTTTCTCCGACTCCAGCGCGTGCCTGTGCTGTAGGCGTTTGTAGCGGCAGGACTGAGCGTAGCCGCGGTTTTTGAGCGTGCGTCGCTTCTGTTTGAGTCGCACCACCTCCTCTTTACTGACGCCGCGCAGGTGACGGTTCAACTCCCGCACCGACAGACTCACCAGCTGCTCGTCGGAGAAGCGCTCGTTCACCCCGCACTGAGAACAGATGGGGACACAGGCGGAGAATATGCTGTTATTTGTTAATGGTGGATGTGACAAGCAAAATGACAGGCCCCCCTTGTGTTAACATGAAGGCAGCGATTTAAAAGTGGTATTTTTGTGTTTTGTTTTGTTTTTGTTTTTACACAATTGCGTAATGGCATCCACTTTGAAGAACTTAGCTGACACTTTTGTTGAGTTATTTATGTATTCTTGTTCTTCAAACCCACCTGTTCATTTTATCTTTTTATTTATTTTATATTGTGTTGATTTTGGTGCATTTATTTAGATTTTTATGGCAAAAAAATCTAAATAAATACAAATTCCCATTTCATTGTGCTGGTAGTGGTCAGAATGTTTGTGGAGTATTTGGCCACCCACTGGTCTGTCGGTGGTTCCAAAGTTCTGTTGCAGTGTCCTTGGGCAAGACACCATATAGTGATTCTTGCATAGTTATTTTTGCATAGTCAATGAGTGTACTTTGCATTATTTATTACCTCACACACAATCACACTCACTGTTAGTGTGCTGCTCCCGTAGACACAGAAGCCCTGAGGCTGCCTGACTGCCAATCTGATCTAATGGCATCTCTAATCACCACTTACTACTCACTCATATATCACATTCCTGTGTTTGCAAGTTCAATCAAGTGTCAAGAACACAGTCATAGTCAATATGCACTGGCTGGGATTGAACCACAAACCATGATGTGTTTTCTGACAGACATAAAAACAAAGATACCCGGACAAAGTTTAGATTTAAACTAATCTCTTCTGTTTATATGTTTACTTGATTTTAGAGTTGATTGCTTGGTATTGACGGGCATTAGATCTTAGATAGTCTAATGAAGCAGTAAGAGGTCAAGTTATCCAAGCGCTCTCATAGGCCTACATGTAGTGAATGTTGTACTTGTGATTTATCATATGGGATGTGTGAGGTTGTCCATGTGTCAGGGGCCACATTGGAGCACCACATGTCCATAATCTGAGCTGTAATCTGACTAAGTGTGGGTGACAGTTATCAGGATTACACACAGCAATAATAGCAGATATTATCATAATCTTATCCAGTGTTCACACTGTGAGCAGACATCCCATTGTCCCCAACACTATTCAAAATGTTTAATTAAAACTGTACAAAAGGCTCCCGAGAGAGAAACAATTGTACAGGAATTAAAAATGCACTTTGTTAGAAGAGCGTTGGGTGAGGTAATGGTTTGATTAATTATACTGTATATCAATTTGCCTCAAAGATTAATGTCCAACAATGTAACTAATCCCAAGAACCCGGTTGAATTATGTTCCAATATACTTCCATTAATTCCACAGAGAGGACATTACATTTTGAAATATTTTCTCTTCTAATATATTTTAATTGAGTATGGTTTAATTTATTTAGATGAAATTAAACAACAAGTTGTTGCCAAGTAATACTATGAAAGCCTCTAATCCTCTCTCTTTTGACCAGCATTTCCAGTCTAATTGTTATTTTGAGTTTTGCGGTTTTCTCTTTGCTATGTAAATGTATTTAATTGTAATTTGCTGTTGGGCTCATGTGTCTGCGTCTTACCTGGCTGACCTGTGGGTGATGCTGATGGTGCATGGGGTGGTGTGGGTGGTGCTGGTGATGGTGTAGTCTGCCCTGTGGACTGAGGGGCTGGGGGTACGGCCCTGACCCGGGACCTGCCCCACTGAGAGACTGAGGGGTGGAGGAGAGGAAGACCAGCGGGCGGTGGCACATGTCGGCCGCTTTACCACACGACATGTCCGCCCCACTGTCACTACTGGAGTCGCCCATGTTACTGCTGGAGCTCTGGGACAGGCCTGGGAACTGAAACACAAACACACAGTCTGGTATAGTTACTTTGAATGGCAGTAACTATACTAGGTGTAGTTTTAAACACATTTGGTGTTATGTTTCAAACCCACAGTGTTCATTTATCAAAAATGTGTTAAACAGAATTGAGGTATTACACTTAGTTATTGAATTCTTTCCAACTGATGAAAAACTATGTCTAGCAACTCTGGAAAACCAAGAGCAACACTTGGTAAATAGAAGCTAATAGCACTTTTATGTGTGCTTTATTCTTTTAAATGTTAGATCCTCAAACACTGAAAGCCTTTGTGTGATCATTCTCAGGGCGTTTACCTGTGAGCTGACAGCTGCAGCAGCTGAGTTGAGCAGAGCCTCCACAGCATCCTCACAACCCAGAAACCCATTTACAGGCCCCCGCTCCCTGTCCCCTCGCTCTGGGACTCCCCCCAGGGCCCCGAGCAGGGTGGCCGGTCCTGTCACCTCTCCTCCAAACTGCTGCTGCAGCGCGGCCAGCCAGATGAGGTCCTCTAGAGATGCCGGAGTGGGTCCCTGAGCTCCCACATGGGACGGGCTGCCCTCCACGGTGCCCTGAGTCCCTGAGCCCAGCCCTGAGGAGAAGCCACTGGACAGGGACAGAGGGAAGGAGATAGAGGAGGATGAGGAGGACAGAGAGGAGGCCCCAGAAGGCGGGGGGTGGGCATCACTTAGTGTGGGCGAGGGGGGCAGAGAGTTGTACGGGCTGGAGCTGAGACTGGAGTCCTGTGGTGGGTGTCCTGTGTACGGTGAGCTGGAGGGGTCATGGGGCAGGCCTGACTTTGAGTAGGAGCATTGAGAAGGCAGGGGGGGAGTGTCCGATTTCACCTCAAATTTGAGCAGGTCAAAGTCGTTGAGGTACTCCATTGCCAGAGGGCTGGGGGGCAGAGACGGCATGGGCAGTGAGGGGGACGACATGGTGCCTGTTCTGGAGCTTAGGCAGGGCTGGTCCTGGCTCAGGGTCGACAGCAGGTCCACTGCTCCTCCTCTGTGTGGCTCATAGACACTCTGATCTCTGCCTGTGTCCTGGGCTCCTCTTTCCTAAAGCTGAACAAAGAAAACAAAGTCAAATTATGTAGAAAAATAAAGATGAATGGTAACTTTGACACTGGCTGTTTAGAAGGGGGTTGACATATATAAGAAGTCATCATCCTCTGGTACTTGCAGCTTAACAAGTTGCAATTTACACGTCTGTTCTTCATTCATCTTTACTAATATAGTTACAGTACTGATACAGAGATGAACTATTACATTGTTAATTTGTGATAGACAATATACATGTATTTTGGGACACACACACAGCTCATCCCCCACTGCCCGTCCACGTGCCTTTGGATAACACACGACAATCACCTCTATGAGCATGGCCAACACAGGAGCAGACAATGCCCTGCCAGCTCACACAATCTACTTACAGCACATTAAGGCCTCTTTTACTACTATGGAAGAGACTCCAATATATCTGACTGTCATAGTCCTACTGTTACCTGATGAAATAAAGGTTTATGGGATTTTTAGACCATCTTAGCATCTATTAAGCTCCATTTGTTATCATAAGGTACATAATGTTTATACGACTATCTGTCTGACTTGTTTGTAAAAATAGAAAACAATTGTAGCATAACCTTACTTAAGTGTACAAGTTTGCAGGTTTAGCTTTTTTTATTTAAAAATCTCCAAATCTCTTGTTTTATTTGCTTGTATGAAACTCATTATAGAGGAACCAGCACGCAAAAGGACAACAAAGGGAAATAGTATCATCATAATAAAGAAAATTATTGATATACGTTTAGTCAGATATATAAGTAAGATACCTTAAGATTACAAAATCAATATTGGCTTATAACATTTCATTTGTAACACTGTATGTCTTTTAGGTCACCAGCTTTACTCTATAACGCAGATGAAACACTTTTAACAAGACTTAACAAACCAATCTGTCGTCACATGATAAAACTGTGTTTTTTAGAACCATAGGATTTTTACTGTGTGAACTACATCAAAGAAAGTCGTCGAAGCGCCGAGTGGTTTCGCCCGACAATACTAATTACATCCTTTCACATTTAATAGTTATCATTAAGAGAAGCTTGTAATTAAAAATTCACCTTTGACTATAGTGGCCCAGCTTGGCCTCTGCTCATTAGTTTTGCCCCCTGTCGTTTCAAATGGATTGTAAAAAAGAAAAGCAAACAGTGACAGGGCAGCGGTGGAGGCCTCAGTCTGGACCAGGCAAAACGCCAACCCCAAAAAACGCCACACTCCGAGAGACGTGAGACCGGGGGGCTCAGATAAAGCTGGTGAAGTAAAAAGTCCTCTTACCGTTTGTCATAAAGGTGGAGTTTGGTGGTGGTCGGGGTCCAGCTGAACACCCCTCACACACTCTGGACTAAAAGTACGGTTGGCCTGATACAGAGGGAGGCTGCTGTGTGTCTGTGAGAGTGCAGCTCTGAGTACCACTGCCCCCTCTGTACAAATCCCCTGAACGCACCAGCACCCCCCCCCTCCCTCCTCCCTCGTCCCATGGTCCACAGGCATGTCCACCAACAATGTCCTGACCTGTCGTATCCCCATTAACTCGTATGTTTCTGTCTGAATGCTGTTTGTCACGTCATGATAGTCTCAATCCAGTCCACTTTATTTCTATAGCACATAAACTGTTTCCAAAGTGCTGCACAAATACAGACTAAAAGCAACAATAATAATATAATAATAAAATAAAACAATCTCATTAAACACAGATTTAATCATATTAGTCCTAAAACAATAAACCAGTAAAATCAAATAAGAGCAAAGCCATAAGATAGCAATAAATAAATAAAAACCCATAAAATACATACAAAATAAATAAATAAATAAATAAATAAATAAAAGACACAGAGGACCACACAACTCACGCGGTGTTAAAATCCAGAGAATAAAAGTGGGTTTTAAGACTCTTAGTGGGTCTTAGTTTCCACATTTTGTTGTCACATTTGGTCATATACAAACAAACGAAATGAAATCTATCAAAAAATATAAATATAGCAATTTATGTACGAAGGCGATGGATTTAACTAAACTAGAAGCTAGAAAATTTTAAAGTGAATCATCGAGACTTTTTTTTAGTATAATTTATCTTTCAAACGATATATTGCAAGTGTTTTTTCCATCAGCTCTTTTTTTGTATTTTCTCTCTCAGTAAAATTTTCAAGACAATTATACAATTTCTATGTAAAACTCTACATGTTCAGATTCAGATTATAACACATACATTTTCATTAGCTTAACACTAACCTCCTAAATGTCAGTTCTGCTCATTCTCCCTGTTAGTTGTGATTTCTTTGAGTTGTTTCTTGCACATTTCACCTTTAGCACTTCTCACTGTTTGTTTATGTGGCCCGTGGAGCAGCTCCTGTGCGTTGGCTGTCGTCCTCACTCAGCATCACAGTGGGTGTATTAAATCTGTTTTTAAGTCCAACGGAGAATCGCACAACAAGCACTTCTCAATGCTCCTTAAAAGCTAAACTTGTTAATCTCTTTGTGTCTTAATGGTGTCTCGTGGAGGAATCAGCGAGTTAAGAAATCTGATCTAAGGTGTAAACAAAACTTTAGCTTGCTGAGTAAAGCAAATCGAACTGGATTTTAAGATGATTTTGGTGAACTGTGTAAAGGTAAGAGAAAAAGGTGCAGCAATTGTGCGATATACAAAGAAACTGTAGACCCCCTGTCAAAAAGGCACTGGTCCTTGACACATTTGGTACTAGGGATGGTGCAAGATAAAATAACCAAGATTGTGCAACCATGAAGATATTTCTCCCAACTGTTAACAAATGATCGGGAAATAAGGCAGTGCTATAGTGGCAGTCAAAATCAAATGAAATATGGAATAAAATAAATTGAGGAAAGACTGAGGCAGCACATTTTATTTATTATATATTATGTAAAATTGTTGTATCTGTCTTGTGCACCTAAAGTCATGGCTTGTCTTATTTTGAGTGTCATTCATAGCATGTATTAAATATATGCTATGAATTACACTTAAAATTCCTGTAGCAATAGAAAGTTTTTCCTTACTCAAACCTTTTTCTTGTGAATTATTTTTATTTTTAGCACATATTACAAAGTTATCCTATTTTAACCCAAATATCTTTAAAATATAATCTGCCCCAGGTTCACAGTTCCTGTCAGAACATTCAAATAAATGAAGTCTGAGTGGGAGTTATGATAAGTAGTTATCTTTAAACTTATGTCAAATGTAATATTTCTTATGTCGTATGTGTATGGTAAATAACACTCATATTTACACATTTAGGGGTTTTCAAGTTACTACCTTATCTGGCCAGTATCTCCCCTTTAGAGATACTTATTGAGCTCATTTCTTTAACATGTTCTAGTCCTTTTTCTCTTCCTGTCTTTTTTAGACCTCTCTATCTCTGGGCCCATCGTTGGTGTGTCCGGGGGAAAGCTTAGGGGCTAAACTAACAGGGCCTCCCGTGAGCGTCAGGACAAAGAGGGGCAGACACACAGAGGAACTTACCTCATGCTCCACAGCCCGCACCCCTCCAGCCATTGTCCTGCAGCGGCCAGAGCTCCGGCCCCCTGCACCTTACTCTCAGGTGGGATCTCCCATTAGCCGTCATTCAGTAGGTGCATAATTAGTGATATGATCTGATTAGAAAACGGACAAGAGGCACTGAAGTATCACCTAAATACTACTACCAATGTCTAATGAGAGTGTGGTGGCTGTTTCCTTGGCCAGATTCAGAATCTCAGTGGGACTTTCTGATTAAATAAAGGTAAAAAATAAAATAAAATAAGTAATAAAATGAAATATGGTGTGACAAATGTGAGTTTTATTAATTTGCAGATTGCCAGTTGATAATGATAGTGGAGCAGGATGTTACATCACACCACCCCTTATTTAAAAAAAAGCCCCTTATTAAGTGTTAACCTTACTTCTGTTACAGTTACTAAAAACAAATGTACAGTTTGTAGATTGTAAAAGACCACTTAAAGCTACCATCTGCAAGTTTATTGATTGTTTTTTCACTAGTAGATGACAAATGTTTGTTTAATGTGGATTAGTCCAGTAAATACATATAAACAGAGATATAGCAGTTTGATTTTAAAGAGTCAATTCTAGAGAATTGTAGCCTGACTTTTAGCTCAGTTGTAAATGACAGTGTATGGGCAGGATATTATGTCCTATGGATGCGACCTATTTCCAGATCCAGTGTACAGGGAATCAGGCTTTGGGACGTCCCAACAGATGGTGTGAGGTGAGGTCTGAGGGGTCGCACTAACTACCCTTATCCCACAGATACATGTCCTAATCTGGTGTAACTCTGCAGGCTTACCTCCCTCACTCTTACACTGCAGCCTCTAATCAGAGCCAAGTGCAAATGCAATTATCTGTTTCTGCTCGCTGCTGTCTGTCTGTGAGTAATCTCATTCATCAACACGACACAAGACAAATGAAACATTTACTAACAATGAAAAGAGCAACAACAAACTGGGAGGAAATCACCTCTTAGGGATTGACAAGGCAGAGTAAATTAAGAGGTTTATTTGTCATTTCAGTGAAGAGACAAATACCAGCACCTAATGTAGTACCTAACACACATTCTTTAGTGACGAAACAGAAAATCAATAAAAAAATAAATAAAAAAATGTAAATCTTAAAATAAAATCTATGTTTTTAAAAAAAAAAAAAAAATTGTGTAAAAAAAAAAAAAAAAGCCCTATATGATATTTCTGGTAGATGGTCTGTAAATGCTCAGTATGGCATTGAACTTACTTATTATACATGTTTGTACTCCCCAGAATATCATTCATACACACAATTCAATAACTTCTTCAATGTTTTGGTGAGACTAACAATTAGCTGGAGCCTATTGGCCTGGAAATTTGACAGTTTTATAAGAGTGGCCAGGCTTTGGAATAAAATCTTCAAACTGAAAATACACTAATGTTGATTATTATTTTTGAAACATGCCATATAAATGAATACTAAATCAATACTATGTGTTCTTTCATCTTCCAACAGTTATTGTTGTAATTGAATTATGCCACTCCTTGGTTTGGTAGTTTTCTGTGGAATCCATTAACTTCTGAGATGAAAATATCAGTATTATAGCAATTCAACAGCATGTTTCACACTACATTGTGGTGACATAAATGTAACTTATTCTATTGGCATGCACATGTTTTTGAACAGATGCTATAGTACTACATGTTTCACAGATTTGTGTTCTGCCCAGTAACAGTGTGTGTGTGACCAGAGCCAGTTACTCAGTCCAACCACAGTGAATAAAAGGTCACCAAAAATCACACAGGTTACGTTCAGCCTGTGATGAAGTCAGCAGCTCAGTTTATCCAGTAAAAAAGAGATTATCTTATCTGCACCCACCACACAATAAAGCTGAAAACGATTGTGAAAAGACACATTTTAAATATTAAAAAGCAAAAATGTGCTTTTTTGTGTGCATTGTATTAGATTTGTAATGTTGCAGGGGAACAGCTCGTTGACCCTGTGTTGGCTGAGTAACACCTGTGGACAAAAGGCCACATACAGTTTTCTTGCTTGTCTTTGAGCTTTGGAAAAATCCAGTGGGCAGTAAGAGCCGCTGAAAATATGGACAGAAACTAAAAGGTTAGAATCTACTTACTGCACCAACGAATCCAGGATTTACTGCCTTTTGGTTGTATGAACAAATGTCAATAGAAAATGAAAAAAAAGAGTTTGTATCTAGGGATGGAATTTACACACAATTTGGCACCAATGTTTTTTTCTTTGTTTTTTTTTTTACAAATCTTGGATATTGGTATCAGCTCAAAACACACTGGCCCATCTCTGTTTGTAATATTTTTAATCATGCCTAAATGTGTCTTTTTGTGGTCAGACAGTATAAGAGCACAGTATGTTTATTTGATTACATCTGTTGTGTATTTATTGACCTTTGTGTGGTCCATTTTGTGCCTCGTCATTGTTTGTTAGCCTTTCCTAATCCCTGTTTTTTTCTACCTCAGGTTTAATCCATCACTTCAACTGTTAATCTTTAAATTAGCCCCTAAAGTTTGTGCTGCTCTTAAGGTATTTTCTGTCTATTATTGATTATTCTCTCTGACCTCTTTATGGAGCCCGGGTGTATGTACGTGCTCACGAGTTTGTTTGGCTGCATGTGCGTGCGTGTTTGCGTGTGTGTGGTTGTGTGTTTACTCTGCCGCAGCCACACGTGGGACCTCTTTGTGTGTCGACTTATCAGACTAGTCATGGGATTAGCGCTGATTCTGCCCCTAAAACTAGTGTTAGATTAACAGATACCCTAGCACCCATAAACCCCACACACCAAGAAGAACTGAGCAGTAGATCAATGTATAAATGAATATATTCTTCTTTTTTCAAACTTAAAACATCAATGAAAATTATAAAGATAAACACACAATACACAATAATCTGATAATTAAACATGATTTTTTATCATTACATTATTTGGCTTTACTTTTTCTGTAGGTACATGACATTGGTGACATGTTAAGATTAATATTTTGTTGTTTTCCTATTTCGACAGGTCCGTAAATCAAATCCAGGCACCACCTCCTCTACTACAAGGTAAGTACATAATTTCTCAAGCCTTAAAATGATGAAAAAAGTCATCAGATACACATCATTTGGTGCCGCTACTTGAAACACGTGTTGACTGTGGTGGTTTAACCTATTTTAACATCTTCAAAACTGTGAATAATGACACTAGATCTGATTGTGGAAACGCCCCTATGCAAATCTGCACTGCAGGTGTGTACTTATTGTATATTGACACCTTCCTAAAATAATCGCATAAGTCATGAGTCAAAACTCCCCCTAAAATTGAAATTATGGCCTAAATTATGGCAAAGTAAACTTAGGCAAAAAGTGACTTAGGCGATTATTTTAGGAAGGTGACGATATGCATATGGTGAGACATGAGTGACTCTCCAAATGGACTCTAAATGAGCAGAATAAGGGGACGTTAGACCATTACTCCAGAGGTAAACAGGTTTTGGCATTTCAGATGAGGAGGGGGATGAAGAGATTAAGTGCTTGATACTTTGGCTCCACTCCCACACTGAGACATGACACTAAATCTGTTAATTCAGTCCCTCCCATCCCAGGACTACACATAAGATATCAAAAAATGACTTGTAAAATGGACAAATAATGACCGATTTGAATGTAGAATCATTATCATATTACAATATCCAGGATAAATCATGCATAGCTAAATATTTTTTGTGATTGAATGTATAAAATGTCACAGAAATATAATAGTTACTAAAAGTCCTTAATATTTAATTTGAACAGATTGAGAAATATTCACATTTAATGCCAAATATTGACTAATAATATTGCCAAATTTGGTACTTTTACAGAGCTTGTAACATAAACTTTTTCCCACCATCCATGCACTTTGCTTTTTACCTATTCCCAGACCTAAAATAACCCGGTTTTGATATAAAACAATAAAATAAAGTCCTAAACCGAGACATTTTATTACTGTACTTCTTCCGCATGTGTTGGATGATGTGCTAACGTGTCTTTATAACACAATAACCTGCGGAGGTCTGGGTAAGTTGATTATGACCTCACACCTGTCGTCGGGCAGTGACTCCCGACGCGCCGCTCCCCGACGGCCATTACTGAGGCGGTTCCCATGGCGACGCCTCACTCCTGACCTTTTGGAGACATGTTGTAATTAGGTTAAATTACACTGCATCTTCTCATTGTCTGTTTTCATGACTCATTTCCCATCTAAGTGTGTGTGCCTGCTGCAGGAGGCACCGAGGAGACCAAGGAGGGACTAAATATCTTTTTATAACTAAAATCCATTCTATCTAATTATGTTCTATGTAGAGCAACCTGTACTTTTACTTTGAACTCCATAGCATCAACGTCAAGCTAATTTTATTAATTAGTAGCTATGAATAACTATGAGGAGCAGTATACACGAAAAATCTGTAGGACCAGGATTATTTGTATTTATGAAAAATGTCATTTGAAAGTAAATTTAAATTTAAGTAACTGTTCTTGATCATGATCATGTATTTGAGGTACACACTTTTGCTACTATTTGTATAGAAATTAGTGAATTGGTTTAAACTTGTTTACTTAAATCTCCAATCGTAAAACTGACCCTATGACTAATTCTAATCTCGAGCTGGTGTATTTCCCAAAAAAGTGGGTGGAAATGATTTAGGTGACATTAAACTAACAGCTTACTCTTGTCTTCCCACACATACCCCCTCTCTCCCCCCTCTATGTCTCTCTCCTCTTGTCCTCTCTCTCTCTCTCCTCTCTATCTCTCTATGTCTCTCTCTCTCTGTCTCTTTGTCCTCTCTCTCTCTCTGCCGGTCTCTGTCTCTCCTACTGCTCTCTCTCTCTCTCTCTCTTTCTCTTCTCTCTGTCTGTCTCTCTCTCTCTCTCCTATTTCTCTTTCTCTCTGCCCTCTCTCTCTCTCCTCTCTGTCTTTCTCTCTCTGTCTCTCTCTTTGTCTCTCTCCCTCTGCCCCCTCTCTCTCTCCTCTCTGTCTCTCTCTCCTCTTTCTTTCTGTCTCTCTGTCTCTCTCTTTCTCTCTTTGTCTCTGTCTTTCTCTCTTTGTCTCTGTCTTTCTCTCTTTGTCTCTCTCTTTCTCTTGGCTGATGCGAGTTCATGTTGCTTGGTAACAGCAGAAGAACGATGAGTAAAGCCGCTCGGATGCTTCTTGTGCGATGCATCTCTATATCATCTGTAAAAGAGCACAGACTAAATAGAGAGATCAAGCATTATATGCCTATTATCAAGTCCCATCCACAACCCACTTTCTATCTATTGCAAATGTCGGGTTAAATATCTTATTTGGTCGCATCTTTCCTTATGATACAATCCAACAGAACTGCACTTATCTTACTTAATTATTAGATTTTACCCATCATGCATTATAATGCTGTAATGTATGTGGATACATTATAGAGATCTAGAGATCTGAGACATTTTAAATGACCAAACCCTCCTCAGTTTACCAAAATTTAAATTGTAGTGATAATCAGTGGTGCCTCTTCACAAGAGCACTGTGGGCTCCTTGTAGCACTGGAAGATGTGTAGGAGTTTGCATTTCGTGATATTTCTGTGAAGTTATTGTATCTGAGAACACAAATTCAATAATACTCTGATACTCTATAATCTATGCATGAATCCACATGCACGATTCTTCCATCTACCCAAGCTGTTGTGCAATACCATTTTACAGGCTACGTCCTCATACAGACTTAAGTGTTATAAAATGTGAAGGCACTTTTTTAGTCTGGTGTGTGTGCACTAGAAAAGGTGACAGAATTAGTGGTGTGTGATTGCTGATTGAGCATAAGCAAGTAGCAGTATTCAATATATGTAATATAGTATTCATAATCCATCAGATAAAAACATGCAGCTGTAATAACTGCTGAACTAATGAGCAGGCCTACATAACAGTCACACCTAATAGCCTCCATTGGCATTGAACATGTTTTTTCATCAGATTTGACAGACTGGGTGGTTGTGTAAAGCTGCTAAATATGCTGTAACAGCTTATATGTGTAGGATTTAACAAGCAGAGCAATTAGTGCCAGTCCTGTGAAAAATCACCTTCCCCCAGTGGCCCATTTTCTCATTTAAATTTTTTTTAAATTAAAATTCACTCACTCTGAATGAATCAGCAAACTACTAACATTTGTGCTACTACTACTACTACTACTACTACTACTATATACTATACATTTAGCCGTATCTGACTTACAACTTTATTTTTAAGTTGAAGTTGATAGATGTGACACACACTTGAGAATTTGAACAGCAGTTATTTAGGGGAAAAAGCCACTACGGCAAATGAATACTCACTAGTCACTACTCGGCCTGGTACTACTAGTACAACTGCAAAGTGGTCAGATCTATAATGATGCAGTTTGATGTCAAATAAATAAATACATGAATTAAACTAAAATATACCACAGTGCCACAAATAGTTTAAACATAGGTCTGCAGAGGATATAGCAATTTCCATGTTCCGTTACAAAATCTTGGTGAAAAGGGTCAGAGAACAGTTGCCAATGACAACCTGTGAGACTGCAGCTCTCTCCAATCACCAGTGTATTATTTGTGTGCTGTGCGTGTTCTGTGCATGTTTAGTCCCGCTCATTTGTAAGGATCAGTCGCCCCCTGCTGTTACATTCTTGTGCTCCGGTTTCCATGACAACCGTTGGGGGCATTTCTGAGTTCAGGAAATAAATTTAGCATCCACCTTTGATCATGAAAACCCTGTCATTTAGCTGCTTGTTGCCAGAGAAAATGTTTGTGCCTCTTCTGTTGTTCAGCGCAGAATAATTATGAGACACAATCAAGAAGTTATTAGTTATGATTGCACTCATTAAAGCAATAATTGCAGCTAATCAGCAGATCATGACAGTTTTCCTTTAGGACTTTCCCTTCAAGCTAATCTTCTGCCATCAATGTAACTGAGATTATCATTATATACCCATTGTTTTTACTCCCTGTGTTTCTTACTCAATTTGTATTTTATGTTATGATACTCTATTATTATAGTTATTGTTTGCTTTGAATTATTTCACTAAAACTCTCTTGAGGAAGCTGAAGTAGCAGTGGTCAAATAAGAACAGACATGGTTCTTGTACCAGCAAAAATATGCAAATATGTATATTTTTCATTAAACTTTTATTCAGACTGTGAGAGTGCTCATACATAATTTTTTCTATAAAATATATCAACCTTTCAATTCCTGAAAGCAAAACTAGATATAAACAATCATTTTATAAGAAGCAACTCATTTTCAAGAGTCAATCAAGGCAGTCAACTATCAGCAGTCAAAAATGCATTGCAAATTTACAAATCACATTCTAGTTATAAATATCTTTTTTCTGTCTAGCACTGGGCTCATCCATTCACACACACACAGAGACAATGATCATTTTTGAGGTTTCTAAATTAGCAAATACAGAAGCCACGGAAAAGTTTCAGCAGAGAAAGCGGGGACAGTAAAAGGTGATAGACGTGAGAATTTGGAAAAGTTGGATTCGAACATAAGCGAGAGGTGAATGTTTTATGATGTGTGTAGGACTTGATCTCTTCTGGCTTTTGCGTCCTCGACTGATTCTTTTTTTTTTTTTTTTC
>KN509101.1:569-11834 GCA_000787155.1 Scartelaos histophorus
CAGTTCAGCAGAATTGTCACCCATTAAAACTAATGCTCCTCCTTTTTTTTCTAAAGTTGTTTTTCATTTTTGCTGGTAATGTCTCTAGTTCTAATGTCCATCTAATTGTTCAGTTTGTTTCCTATTAAGCGCGCCATTTGCTCTGCCTTCAGAAATCTATTTTGAATTGATGGACTAATTGACAAATAATGTAAACAAACACAATTACTCTTCTTTTTCCCTTTTCAGTTTTGAGTAAATGCTTGATTAGACCAAAGCGGGACAAATAAGCCAGACTTAAACCATGTCTATTCTCAAAGTAGCTGTGAAAATATTGGAATAACTTTGCAATAATTACCTCCCACTGGCTAGACAGAGTGCTCCATCACCTCCAATGTGTATTGTTATGATTGGGACAATTTATGGAGCTCAGCCATTGTAAAAAGTCATACATATTCATATGGCAAATACAGATGAAACTTTATATCGCTTTATTAACTCTGATCTTCACTCTAAAGTATATTAACTAGAATAGGGAGAAATTCTTGTCACCTGCACAGTCGACCTTAGACAATGACAAATTATGTGAAATAATAAAATGAACATTTTTCACATTGTAAAGAGTTGACAAGGAACTTTTCTAATCTCAGTGTGAAACTAATTTGTTAATATTATTATATGATAGTTTTTCCCCTCCTTTTTGTATTGTGATCCTGACTATGAGGTGTAGACAACTTGGTCAAAGCATCTCCAAAATGTCAGATATTCTGGTGTGTGTTAGACTTTGGCCATTGGGTATTGGATTATCAGAATTCACTGCATTAAATTTGGATCAGATTTAGACGGGAGGTGCAAACACGTAGCAATAAGCTGCTGCAATATTCACCAAGTTACTGTTATAATTAATTAAAACTGAGAGAGACGGTACAACTCAGTCTTTCGTTGCCTTTCTTTGCCTCCCGCTGAACAATGGAGTTGACAAGTGTGAGAGATAAGACAAACTCAGTGAGGCAGAAACTTCCTTTGTGCTCAATGCTTTGGAAAGGTCATTGGTGATTACTGCATTTATGTGAGGTGACTGTAAAACTAACAGTCTATATTATCTGTCCTCTCAAGCACTGAATACCTAATCACAAGGATTTACTTGGAGCGGAAATTGTCTTCTAAAAGCGGCACACTCAATAATAGGTCCCGTCTGTTGTGAAGTGGCTGACAGCTCAAATATATGCAAAGACAACAAGCTCTGAAAGGAAAGTGATTATGGTATGGCATTAGATTCAAATAACTGATGTTTTACTCCCATTTAAACTGTTCTAATGTCCTCTTTCAAGACATGCTTACAGGTAAAAGCACAATCCTACAATCCAAACTTTCAGACAGTGATAAATGATCATCATTTTTTAGATTTGCATAATGGCAAATTGCATTGGTCTGTATTCACTCACTATGTCACTTTAGATAAAGGCTACATCCACTTGGACCTGCAACTTAGCCAAGCCAAGACAAGGATTAAACCAGGACTGTAAGAGATCCTAACCAAATCTTCATCACGACTAAACTATAACCAAACTCAGACCAAACAGCAGTGTTGAAGTATCCAAATTTAGCATTGATGAGATGAAAGTCATAATAAATAGCTTTAAAATTAAAATAAATACACAATAGTGAACTGAAACCTATCCTCAAGTAAACCTTAAATATTTCTAACAACCACCTACTAACAAACAAAGCACAGAGGAAACAAAGAGGAAATACACACTCAGCTCGAGAAGCACTTCAGTGTAACAGCCACAAAGATCTTATATAAAGATCTTATGTGCTGAGGCTCTTAATGCCCCCAGAGCTGTTATTGTCACTATAGGCACTTTCAGGTATGGACCATTGATTTATCTTCACCACCACGACAGCATCTCTATGGTGCAGAGACAATATCTTAAATTGTTTCACGGAATTTATGATGTTTGGAACTTAAAAACTTACAGAAAAAATATTTTAAAAAGGTATAACAATAACCTTGATAACACTGACACAGACTGAGTGACTTTGTGGGAGTTGTGATGCTGAGATGTTTGAAGAGGATAAAGAAAAACTGACAATGATATTTTTTTTGTTCAACATTAGAATGATTAATAGTCAATGAAGTATTTATCTACACAATATTCTGGTGATCTTCACCATCACTGTTGTAAGAATTGTACTCGGTGTAATAATGAACACACTTATACTCTGCCCTTTCACCATCATTCTCTTGTTCATGATTGATTTCACTGTGGTCAAGTAAGATACGTCTGTCTAGAGTTCCCAGGGGCACAATACTTGATTAGTAAAGGGGTTCTCCATCATAAGAAATCACTAATACTTACACTCGTAGACGTTGTCATTAACTTGTCAATGTTTATACATTAATGACATTTACAGGTAAATAAAAACAAAAGATTATGTAGCATTACTTTGCCTTCTAGACAGGAAATTCCATCAATCAATTAACAGGATTACTGGAGGTTGCAACAGAAAAACAACACAACCATTTGATAGTTTACTAAAAGCAAAATGACTTCGAAGAGCCTTTAGCCATATTATAACAGTGTTCCTTCATCATTTACTCACTCAGAGTTGTATTGTGATTGATTCATCCATGTTTGAGTAATCCTGTATTGTCCTGCGTTGGAGAGCTCAGAAAATCTAAGTTTTGCTCCATACTTCATTTTATTATTTATAAAAATCTGACTCTGAGTCATACACAAAGGATTCTAACATGTTCCGGTGCCATTTTTCAACCATAAAAACATCTACATGAAAATCCTCTGTTTGCTACAACAAAATTCCAATATTTCAGTTTACAATGATCAAAATATAAAATAATGATCTACATATGTTATAGTTAAATTCTAAATATCAGAAAAAGGCATTATTGTGTCTCCTTTCACAATATATAATAGAGTTCTACATTCACACTAGTGTTTTTTATCCGTTGGGACGTTTAAATCCCAAGGCTCTACTAACAGCACAAGAGTCCGTCTGCTCTGGGGCTTATTGCACTGTCCATGTTTTGTGTATTTAAGTCAATCACCTGGGCAGAAATTTGATCTGGGTTTGATCTCAAATTTCAAAACAACAAAAAGAAAATATCACTCTTAGACATCTGTTATTGTCCGTGTGAAGTTGACATGGCCATAAATCAAAAATTATCTGCTACAGGAAATATATGAATACACATTAAAAGCCTTCTATTTTCAGCCGCACCTTTCATTTTCAATTAACGTGTTAAAGAACAGAGGCACAGCTGGCAAACAGAAAACCTGGGACAATCATTGCAAAACAGGAATCGTTATAGTAATGTTACACTGGCCCATTAAAATATTTTGTTGAGTCTGATGTTCAAGCTAAGCTATTGTTTATATAAAGTGTGTAAGCAACAAGTCAAACAGATTACACAACATGTAAATTAGCAGTCATCATGGTTAATGTCAACAAGATGAACATGCCAAATTGTTCCCATGTACAATGTCTTGTTTTTATTATCAGTGCTGGAATATTTACATTGGCTTCATATTAAAGGTCGTGCTGCATGTAGCATTTTGTTAGTTGGTATTACATTATCTTGTTGCAACAAACTAAATATTTTCATAACCTTACTGACCTTGTTATACTGGGCAACTAAAATCTTTGCAGAGATGCTAAAAGCTAAAAATACAATTTATTTTCAGCAAGTAAGTGCAGGTTAAGGTTACATGTCATTATTTTCAGTACTTCATTCACATTACATTACTATTTACTAACATTACATTCATTGCTTAAGGTTTATCTCTTCACTTAATTTATATATACATATTTACATATTTACATATTTACATATTTACATATTTACATATTTACATATTTACATATATACATATACAGGGGCTCAAGGAAGAGCTGGAGAAGGCCTGGAAGGTGAAGGCATCAGTGGTGCCCGTGGTGGTTGGAACACTTGGGGCTGTAACCCCCAAACTGGAGGAGTGGTTACAGCAGATACCGGGAAAAACAACAGAGCTCACAGTCCAGAGAAGTGCAGTACTAGGAACAGCAAAGATACTGCGCAGAACTCTCAAGCTCCCAGGCCTCTGGTAGAGGACCCGAGGCCTCTGGTAGAGGACGAGCTGGATGAGGGTGAGAGACCAACCACCGTGGAAGGTGAGGAGTAGATATATATAATGTGTGTGTGTGTGTGTGTGTGTGTGTGTGTATACACACACCATACATACACCTACGTTCTCTGTGGGTCAGGTGCTCAGATGGCATAACAGCAACAATAGAAAAGGGTAACACCTCCACAGCTGCAGGCTGCTTGTCTCGACCTGTGAGCTGGTCAGGATAAGTCATATCTGAGGGTTTTTCACTTTTAACACATTCACTGTTCTCCTTGTATAAGCTGGTCAAAATATACACTTACAGCTAAAGTTTACCTTCCCCCTGTTGATGGTTTCACTAAAAGTAATTATTTTCATAATAATACATTGGCTGATGTTTTTTTTTTAATTGCCATTCAGTGCAGTAATACACCCATCACTGTAATACACCATTAGTCTATTGACAATGTCAGTTTGCACTGCATACAAGACCTAATAGGATTATATGGTTGTGATGGACACTTGTGACCAAAGCAAACAACTTTCCTGTTGGTACATGGATGTTCATGACGTAACATGCAAACAGATATGTCCACGCTTGATGAAGTCGACCAGAGAGAGCGCAGTGATAATTAGTGGTAACTCCGTCTATGGGACTTGTTGTGTGGGAGGTCCTTTTAATTGGAATAATAACCCTTTTGTCATACAGGATTCATCAATGAACACTAACCCAATTAGCTGCACTGCAAAGTGGAGTTATGGAAATCCTCCAGGGGCTTTGGAGAGGGTAGGAGGGGGTATCAAGTGCTGTCGACCCAACAACTCAGTGAGATGCAAGTTCTTCTACGTGCACGGTTTGCACCAATGCACTTCTGCAAAAAATAGTGTATTAAGAAAGGAAAATATGAATACCACTTTTGTATCTTGTGTAAATTAGGAATTACTTGTTTTAGGCCTATATTTACTAGTATATTCCCCATACAACGTTTAAGATATCAAAACTATACTTTTCACCAACTTATCAACCAGCTATTGATTGGTTCTATCACACAGTTTGGTAGTTATTTTTGCCTAGACTTGATTATTATTCATTTTAATTCTGGAGTAAATTGTGTTGGTCTCAACCCTGTACTGTGCATCTCTGAAAGAAAAAGAACTGCCATTTCCTCTGCTGCTGCCTCCTTGTGACTAAAGTCTGGAAAATGTTGAGTAATGCACACGTGGTTAAACCAACAAAGAAAATAAAAAAAACAAAAATGTATGTAAGTAGAATTAAGTGTGTATTCTTGGCTAGCCAGGCAAGTAGATATGGCTGTTATAAAAATAATATCCAGGTACCAAGAGTGGTGGAAATTCTGTTACTCAAGTAAAAAAAACCCTCAAGTAAAAGTATCACATAAAAATAAACTTAAAGAGTAATTAAAGAGTAAAAAGTAGCTGTATTTTGAGATCTAATAACATTTGGATCACAAGAACACAAATATACTGATTTTTGATAAAGTTTTGTGCTGAATTTTGTTCAACACACTGCTAAACAATTTAATTAATTTTTTTTTTGTATGAACATGTTAAAAATAAACCGCTCAGGCTCATCAGCAGGTCTCAAACTATAATAAAAACACTTTTACATTTCAGTCAGTATCAAAATGTAAAATGTAAAATGTAAAATGTAAATGTAATGTAATGTAAATGTAAAAGTAAAAATGATCCACTTTAAGATGTACTTAAGTAAAGTACAGATCCATACATTTTTGACTTAAGTACAGTACTTTCCTACTTTTATTTTGTTACATTTACTGTAGTTTCATTCCACCACTGGATACTAAACAATATTAAAAAAAACTAACAATATTAACAGTATTGAAAATAAGATCCTGAACTAATATGAAATGTGAACTAAAATGGCGGAGTTGTGATATTAAAAAATGATTGTTATTGTCAATGTGGTATCATAATTGAGATTGAAATTTGAATATCATGACTACGTTATATTTGCCCCTTTTTTCTTGTTAACTCCCTGCTACACCTGACAGAGCACATCACTGCCACCCAGCTGTTAAGATGCCAGCCCGGTGTATAATTTCTTTTTAGTTTACCAGACTAATCAGCGCTAATCATGTTCAGAGTCGCTCTATTTGTTCTCACAATCAGACGAAATCACAGCTGGGATCTTAATAATAAAATAATAATAATAATAATGTCTTGTTTATGCACTCGAACAACGACTCTGCTTTATTAATAGTATATTGGGAGTTTTAAAAAGAGTCGTCATTGGCATGTTCTGATTTAGACTAAAGTTCTATTGTTAAAAAATATACTGTTTTGCCTCTTTCTCAGTTTAAATATAAACATGTCGAAATTGACCAGTAACACAAAAAATGTTACTTCAGTTAAGAACATCAAAATGAAAACATAAATAACACACATTTGTTTTAGAAAGATGTTACTACAGTTAAGAACATCAAAATTAAAACATAAATAACACACATTTGGTTTAGAGATGTGTTCTAATATCCCCCAGTAACAGTCTGGTAACACAAAAACACTTTTATTTAGTTATATTATTCTCTTGAGGTGTTCATTTTAATTTTCGTTATATTGAAATCAAGGGTAAACTGACAAAAAAAGGGTCTGAGGCTCCAACCAAAGACATAAAAACCAACATTTTCATGGAAAAGGAAGCTTAACAAGGTAAACAAGAGATGAGAAAAAATCTGATGATAGATGATTGTTTTTAGTTTATTTAACAGCTGATTTAGGACACAGGTCAAAACCGACCCTTAACACTAGAGATGGTAATAGAAAGCTAACACAGGAGTATTAGCATTCGGGATAACGCAGATAGTAAAATATGATTTCCGTGGTTTTGCCCCTCATCACTCTGGGCCTCTTTTGTCTATTTCTGAAGCTCTTTGTGAAAATGAAAATGCCGATGAGTCATTTACATCAGAATACATTTTGCACTGCTGTCCTCACACACATATATGCACTCGATTGGTTTCTGCGCTTTTTTCTGCACACTGCGTTCTAACCTTATATCGCAACTTGTCAAACCTCAATCTCATCCTAACCTTAAACCCACAGTAGTTAATAATTGTCTAAAATGTTTGCACGTTTTTTTATTGCTCTGAAAAACCATACTATTATTTGGGAGCCTGTGATACCTTATTCAACCTATCTTAACTAAATCATGTTGTTGATCTAAGAATGAAGGGTTTACACCATGGGGAGATCATTTTTGTTGCCATAAGGGCAGCAGGTCTCCATTATGTTACTGTGTGTTGCACTATTATACATATTTCAGAGCCCACAATATAATAAATACCCACCCGCACTTTATCTGTGCTGGAATAACACAGAGACCTCCCATTCTCCTCTGCACTGCCGTAATAAACAGAACAATACAGGCACCCAGACCTCACTCACATGACCTCAGTGACATATATACATATATCATCAAGCCAAATGCAGGTGGATTCACTAACAATTCTACTGTTGCATCTTTACATGTTGACTGAGCTGCAGCTTCTGGTTCAGTATTGACGTGTTTATAGTTATTTATTAATTTGCAGCGCTAGCTTGTGTTTTTGGCGTTTGGATGCATAAAAGCTTCATTCAGTTTGACTTGTTTTTTTGGGTTTGTTTCCAGATGCTCGTTCTGTCACAACCGAGCACATTACTGCATCAGGAATATGAAATAGTGGTGAAGTCGCTTAGACACATATCAAGCTGATTAAATGGAGGCATTGTGAAACACAGCCTACTGTATTAACATATTCAAAAGGCAGAAAAACATTAAGGAAAATTACCATTTGAATATAATGGAATGATTTCCAAATAAATGTCTCTTGAAATGGAATGAATTGAAGTATGAACAGTACAATAGCTTCAGAATTACTATTATAAAGATTACAACAGCTTTTTGAGATCACATTTGGTATGTCAGTGTCATTTATGAACACAATTTAAAGCTATATTTGAAAACAATTTGTGTTTTATAGTCCATACAATACAAATATGACGTAGACCTCAAAAGTGGGGCACAGTTAAACAGATCTGTTGTAACTCCTCTTACTGTCTGGTGTTGTCATCTTTACTGCGTCACTGAAGAAAGATTTGGGCAAATTATAGTTAAAATAGATATTAAAATACAAAATACAAAATGCATAGAGACGGATGTGCAAAGATGTTGGGGAAAAATGTATTAAATATTTAAATATGTGTAATAAATGTGTGAAAAATTGCAGCAACTCAACATTTTAGGACAATTTGCCTGATAAACCAAGTCTTATTTGGGTGATGTCTTTAGTTATCTTTAAACAGTACATATAGCATGCTTCATTTCTACTTTCCTGTTTTTCTTTTACCCCTCTGTTCTCGCTCCAACCTACCTGCTGCAGCCACCCTCAGTATTTTTCTTCTTCTGCTCTAATCTCAGAACACAATGGTCCTGCTCCGTGTCTCATTACCCCCCCATCGGGAGGACGGGGCGGAGTGGTCCTACTACTATCACGCATTATCTCCCCCCCTGGCTTTACTGTCATTACTATCTTTCCACTTTATGGCTTAATACTTTGCCCTTTTACAAAACATGGCCTCTCTGCCTCGACCTCTCCATTTTGAGAAAATTAAAATCCATTTGGGTCATTATATTCTGGTCTCATTACAGGTCTGTTGTGGCCTCCCTGCAGCGTCAGATGAAAAGGAGGTCTTTTATAAGCTACTATACTTAGCAGGACTTCACCTAACGGGGCACTCGAGCTGCAGAGACACGCTTACAGGGGGTAAATGACTTTTGAGATGTCTAGATTTGTACTGTTCTTCACACCTAACCAAGTGATGTATTACACCAGCAGTCCTCATGTTTTTACCCCATCATACTGTCCAAAAGAGCAATGTAATGAGCACACAAAATCTCTGGTCTAACTTCAATTCCTAATCTAATCTAATCTAATCTAAAGTAAAGTCTGTTACATTTTATTCATACTTACTAAAGAGAGATACTTTATTGATCCTGGGGGAAATTTATTCTTATTTGTTCTTGTATTTTACAGTATAGAAAATATCCTATGCCTGTAGGCCAGAAACATACGTATGTAAAAATACTGTTTAGTGGCAAACAACTTAAAAACAGAAATAAGATTCACTGAGATATTGAGAACAGCAGGTAAGTGGGACCATGTTACTAAAGTCAAGGTGAAGTGGGTATTTAACTAAATTCCTAATTACAGGGCACATCTGCCATGAGGTTCCTCCTGGATAGTTCCAGTCGAAACACTGCAGCAAACCCAATAGGAACAATGAAATCCCTCCTGCATTTTTAATAACTTTAAAGCCTGTATTGTTTGTATTGTATTGTTTAAGGCATTACTGTACACAGAAAATGTACTTCTACTTCAAAATACCAACCAACATAATGCATATCTCCTCTTTTCTTCTTATGTGATTTCTGCACCTTAATGAGACAGCAGTTTAAACTCCTGATCAGTATTGGTCTTGTGCCTCTATAAGCTGATCAGGCTCCAGCTTTGTCCTGACTAAACCAATGGGGCCAAGTTTTCTTTGGTTTTAGGAAAGGGCTAATCTGCCTCTGAAGCTCCCTGCACCATCCATCACAGCAGCAGCAACAGCAGCAGCAACAGCAGCAGCAACAGCAGCAGCAGCACTGCACTGCTAAACACAATCTGAATATCAAAGGCCCCACAACACAACAGACAGAGTTTTACATTGTTTAATATTTGTATCAATAGTTATATTAAAACAGTGATTTTTGTGTATTTTTTATGTGTGAATGATTTATAGCATTTTTATAGCAGAATTGTATATGCTATAACATTGTTTCCTGATCATTATCCCACACAAAGTTGTATTGTGAATGACTTATGCATGTTTGAATCATTCTGTATACACCTGCATTTGAGGCTCGAATGCTCTGTTTTCTGTTTTCACCTATCCCCTATCTACATAACTTCATAACTTAAATTTTTACTACATAAACTCAAAGCCTGTATTAAGTCACACAGCATTTTTGACTGTAATACACATAGATTATCTCTACTGCTTGCTACAGCCAAATGCAATTACAGAGGGGCGGGGCTTCTCAGCTCTGCAGATTTGAACAGAAAGTCAATAGATCTGTTTCTATTATTAAGTTTATAAGACTAAGGTTATAACAAACATTCCAGGAAAAAAACAGCTCTCTGGCGCAGCAAAAGTGGTGCAGTGGGTTCAGGTTATTTATTGATCTCCTTAGGGAAATTTGTCCTCTGCATTTGCCCCATCCTTCACTGCTGCGTGGGGCAAACTGTCAGGAGCAGTGGACAACAGCAGCATCCAGATCAGGAGCTGGGTTTAATCATGACTACCTTAGTTGAAGGATTCTGATTACTGTGCATGTTTTAGCTTGATGGGGGAAACCTACAATTCAAATATTAGCGTGTACTGCCCTTGAATTTCATGTACAATTTGGTCATATGGAAATAATGCTGTCACAATACTAAAATTTGTATGTTAATGCTATGCAACAGATTCAATAATCAATACTCATTTTGATCACATTTAGTATTGTATATTTTTGGTGTTGTTTTTTTTCTCTCAGTATTGATACTTGCTCAAATGGGTGTCAAGCTTCGATACTTGTTTGGTATGGATTAGTATCTGATTTTCTATACTTTTAACAACCCTATATGGAAGACAACTGAAGTAAAAAGAATCACATAATCAATTAATGCGGTTGGTTTACTGTAGCGGCCCTAATACAACGAATGAACCAAATCTTCTCACTTGTATCCGCCTTGTTAAAGTCTTGCTTCCATTCCCAGGAGCCGCTGTATTTGACAGTGTATGATAAATGCAATTCTCAGAGGACCTGTTTCTCAGTGTCCCATCGTCAAATTAAAACATGTGCCTACATCTCCATCCTCATAAAGGCTCCTCTGGGTTCTCCTCACATCCCCCACACTTTGTGAAACAACTGGGTCTATTATTGCCTTATTGCATAACTGTATAAACTAGCACTACCTTTACACTTATTTATTTTTGCCACTTTCTACATTTTACATACATACCGAGTACCTCAACTCGGAGCAGTGGTCCCCAACCTTTTTTGCGCTACGGACCAGTTTTACGTCCCACAAAGTTCTGTGGACCGGGGGGCGGCGCAACGCACTTGAAAAGA
>JACN01026028.1:0-12603 GCA_000787155.1 Scartelaos histophorus
TTTAAAATATTTAGACAACAGTAACATTCCTCAGTTGGATCTTGGCGTTTTAAGGGACAAGGGGGATTGAAAACAACGTGTTAACTCTAATAAAAGATGTCACCAAATCAGATGCTCCTGTGCCAATCGTCGTATAAACATGTTTATCTGAGTGTAAAGGCGTAATTAGATCAGGGGCAGTCCCTCCGGCAAAATCACCGCAGAAACGGGAAGCTGCACAAAATGAAGAAATGTTGTATGCAAACCTTTAACACAAAAATGTCATCCGTCAGTCTTGGTACTTTTAGGTGAAAAGCATCTTGATGACAGTGAAGTAGTAGAAGTAAGAGTAGTAGTAACATAGTAGTAGCCTAGATTGCACTTGTTAAGCTGTCAGTGCACATTCAATATTAACCTATTATCACCATTTTCTGAACAACCATTAATACTGCAGTCCAGCTCTTTAGTGATTTGTCTTTTTCAGATGAGATCAAAACTTTGAATTTCCTTGTGCATATATTTATTCTTTTGTCAAACCACAAAAGGACACAAGGTTGACTCATCCAGGTTCAAGATGATATATATAATGTATGTAAAAAGGTTTATACTACTTTAAAATGACGAGCTGTAGAGACATTTGCCTATAACCTGCTGTGTTGTTTGATCTTTCTCCTTCTGTTGTGGATATATTTTCAGCAGTTCCTTCTGTGGGGTCGTCTCTCTGCAGAGTATCACCTCCAAACCAAACTACAGCCGTTTTTTGGGCTCAAATTCTGCCCAAATCACTGCACCGCTGGATTTCCTATTACGACTTTGAAAATCACTTCCTTGAATCTCTGTGATGTTAGAGACCAAACAGCAGATGTATCTTATGTCACACAGTGATCCTATGAAGTACAAAAGAAGTATCGACATAAGTAATGGTCAAGTCCTGGTTTAGTTTGGGTTTGGTTTTAGGTTAGGTCTTGGTTTAGCCCCAGTCTGTTTTAGTGCAGTTAAGTATGGGTTATGTCATGATCTACTTTAGCTGTAGTTGAGATCTGATTTGTTATTTTTTTTTAATCCTTGGTCAGTTCTGGCTCAGTCCTGGTTTCACCCTTGTCAGTGTCTCATATTTGTTTAATCCTGGTTTAACCTGGTTTAGTCCTAGTTTATCTGAGTCTAGTAGCTTCTTCTCTGTGCTTTATTGTCTGAGTCCTCTGATCAAATCCAGAGCTCCTTGGATCACTGGACGACCTTTTCCTACTTAGGCTTGGTCCAGTCTCAAAGATGCCTGAGACCTGAGACCTGCCTGGGCTCTGTAAACACATGATGTCATTGTTATTACTTGGTTACTACATGTTTATGTGCAGTTTTCAAAATTACACTCATAAAGCACAGTCAAAACCAGAGATGGGTAGTTTCATTTACATTTACTAAAGTAACATTTTGAGAAAACTGTATTTCTCAGAGCAGTTTGAACTTTTACAGTACAACTATGGCTACTTGACCCTTGATCCCTACAAGTTGGTTTTGGTGATTGTTTGAAATTCTTCCAAAATTTCCTCCACAAACCTTGTAAGGTCACTCAGCGGTCGTCTAAAACGTACCGTCTGTGGGCTGACATTGCTTTGGAATCACAAAAAGGCAATAAACTGGAGAAAAGTGTCTCGGCGTGCTGAGATGTGTGTGTCTCCTGTGCTGTCTGAGGAAATGTGAACTGTTGGAACAGATCTCTGGGATGTACAATGTGTCAGCAGGGACTTTGGCACTAATGTGGCAAACTGAAATGGTTCGGATATATGAGATATTTGATTTATTTGTATTGATATTTGTTTTTGTATTTGTTTATTTATTTATTTGCCTGAATAAAACTACCTCAGGTCTTTCCTTCCACTGCAGTACAGGCAGTGCAGTTCATTTTTAGAACACAATTTGTACATAGGCTAATTCAAAGTGCTTTGACATTCTCAACAATGAAAACACTGTAAATGAAAGTCTGTTACTTGTTATGGTTAAATACTTTTATGAAGAGGCAGGGCCAGCCGCAGAGAATGAGTCCTGCACTTTTTCAACATGTCCATGCATCTTTTTCAATTATTGCTGTTTCACATCTAATTTTGCATAATATAGGAGAATGAGTCCTGCACTTTTTGAACATGTCCATGCATCTTTTTCACATCTAATTTTGCATAATATAGGACCTTTATTTTGGCAAACAGCACCTAGCCGGCTCATTTTGACCCTATACGAGATGCTTTTGTAATATATTATTTAAAGTGTTATTATGTTACATAAATGCAGTGTGTACAGTGGACTTTCCACTTTCCCTCTCTACTTTCCTCCCCACATTATCATTATTCTCCACTTAATGCCCAAAGTAGTTGCTGCACAGTTCAATCTTGCCTTGAAATCTCTTATTGAGTCCACTCCTCTCCGTCCTGCAGAGAGCCTTATAATCTGTATATTTGAACTCACCGACACATTTCTCATTACACCCACTTACAGTAATGATAATGGCTCTGGAAAGGTAGGCAGCCTGCAGTGCTGTGAGCCACACTATACATTTCACACATATACATACACAGTAGCAGTGATATAGAAGTCTATTGTGGGAGTATGATGCGCGCTGTTCTGAACAGCTGGTCTCCTTGGGGTGTCACGGGCACAAAGGCAGGGGCGCTGTGTAATCGATGAATAGGCTCACATCAAAGCTCCGATAGCATCTCTCCTCTGTCCATATTTCCGTCGGCAGCCGTGGTCTGCACTGAGGGCTTGAGTTGTGCATGTCTTGATCAGAGAGAGGAGTGAGATGGTGTGATAGGCCTAAACTGCTGACACAAGCCTCTCAGGCAGATGGCACCTTTTGATTCTGGGCCAAAAATCTCTCCCTCCACTGGCAAGGAGCTCACTGTTTTTGCTTTTCATGGAAATCTGATCAACTAGAAAGGCAAAAAAGGAAAGAAGAAAAACAACCTCACGACTATCCAAATAGGGTTAAAAATAATCCCATATTACGCCTTGCAGCTCTGGATACGTCTGATCCCAAACCTGTTTTACACACACACTCATCTTTAATTCATGCACTGCTGTAGGATGACCTTAACTCTGATCTCCATTTGCATTTTAAATGACAGCCCTTAATACTAACAAATTGGGCGAGTGTATAACAGTGGGGAATCCCCTGGACACAGCTCATAAAAGTGGGAACATAAAGAGGATGTGTACCTGGAGATGGTTTGTTCAAACACTGGGTCACTCGGAGTCTCGTTAACAAATGAAACAATGTCCTCTGGAGTAATCGTGCTCTTTTTTACCTACTTTTCAGAAGCTTTTCATCTTTTCTGTTTTGCTGACCCGGCATGTCCGCTAACAATGTTTAGACTTTCTGCCTTGTAAGCTGTTTACATAATGAATGTTAATGTAGTAAGGAAGTATATTGCGTCATGAATTTTTTATACATTTGAATTCCTGTAGATTTTTAAGACTCCGGAGACCACGGTATTTGGTTTGTTCACCCTCTAGAAGTATTTAATTACCCTCGCAGTGATCGTGACCTCTGTATGTGACTTCTACTGTTGGATCAACCCGTCGGGAGCTGTGGGCGACCACTGTGCCGCGCCTTTCTCCAGATCCTGAGCCAGAATCTTGGTCTACTGTAGATGTTGACCTGTGGAGAGGAGGGCATTACAATACTGTACTGGATAAACTCAGTGCACTGACCTAGGGAAGACCTTTTAACCTCACGACTCTAAGACAAATCAAAAGCAAAAATAAAAAGTGTAGTATGTGAGTGCCAGAAGCGAAAAAGCCGTAAGAATAAAACTGCAGATTCCTTTGTTCAGATGGTTCTATGGAGCATTTAGCCTGAATAAACACTGACATTGCTGCTAGACAATACTCTAATTTGTCTTTTCATCATTGTTCTCTATTGCTTAATTGTGTCTGCCAGTTTCTGTTTTTGTTGCATTGTCTTCAGAAAAATAGCAATCAGTTTGTTAAATAAAGCTCTAGACATAAGCATTCGTACAGTGAGTTATTTCATGAGCATTTAGATGAAGGTAAATGATCCTCACACTCCCAGCCTGATATTTCAGCCTGTAGCCAAAAAAAGGACTAAAGGGATTCTTAGACGTGCCACATTAAAATTTGCCAACAACTGTCTGTTTGAAAATTCGGTGCGTTTTTGTTTGATTTTCGACCACACAAACTTTGCACAAGCAGGAAATTAGAACCTTTGTGGGCCCAGTTATTTTTCTGCAGTAATTGTTTGTTTCCGTGGCAGCTCGTGTTCAAGAGTTGGCCATTTATTTGCACAAAAAACTTAGTTTTGTCAAAAAAAAGAAATTAGTACATTTAAAAATTCAATTTGCAATTCAATCAATTTATGAGGCATTTGTTTATACCAATTTAAAATTTTAAAAAGTTGATACTTGAGTCTAAAATTGTACCCTATAATCTGGACTATAATTTATACTAGCATAATGAAATTAGACTTTGTTGCTCATTGTAGTATCATAAAATAATAAAGGAGACTGCACAAAAAATGAAATATAAGCAGTAAGTGACATTTATACTCCAGAAATTGAACAAGTATTAATCATTTGTACTACCATAGTCTTAGGAAGTACCATTATTTGATCGTATTTTTTTGTATGCTCTGTGAAACTGCATACAGACTACTACTACTACTACTACTACTACTACTACTACTACTACTACTACTACTACTACTACTACTACTACTACTACTACTACTTTAGCCATCATGTGTTTCTTGCAACATGATTTAAGTAACACCATTGTTCGGTTTGTCCTTCACATTCAACAACTTGAAGCCCGACCCTTGATCCATAATGCTCCTCTTGTAGCTGTCACCCGAATAAATGAGCACCCTTTGGCCTAAAGACACGGGAGGACATTAAGACTCTGATTAAGCCATTGATTAAGCTCGGGGCGGCAGTATTTGTAGTGTGTACTTGGCGGCTAATGAGGAGGAGCCGGCCGTTTTAAAGCCTTCGATCTAAAGTGGCCTAAAATTCAAGTGGTCCGGTTTCACAGAGACTGGCTGCTTTAAGTGCATTATGTGTCGTGATTGGTCCGAGGCTGTTTCTCTTGTTGGGGAGAGTGGAGCGTGACAGCTTAAAATACGAGGTTTTGATAGAGAGGCGCAGCACGAGATGGGGTTCACGCTGCACAATGGCACCACTGTGTTGTCTTTTGGCTGATGCTGTGTCTAGATGGAGGTGGCCAGTGTGGAAAAGGTCAAAACCATCTTTGCTAGTAATAATAATAATACATTTTATTGATATTTATGCATATATTCTGTCCTGAATGTCTTCGGCATTTTAGGTTCTATGGTTCAATTCCAACTAGCTGCTCTGTTGAACTGTTTTGCAGGAAAACCCACCTCCTGCTTTTGTTCTTTGAGATGTTATTGCTGGGAATGTTCCACAGTGTGATTTAATTCTATGGAGACAAGTCGTTGGCATTAACAGACAAGATTACAGATCAAGATGTTTTGTAGCAACAAAAAGTGTAGTTGAATAAATGCTGCTTTAATCCTCTATGGTGGAACATTCCGGGTAAAACAATAACATCGTCATGGTGACAAGCAGGACAAGTTACAAAGTAAAATTAACATCTGTTATTAGCCAAGAGTTATGTTTGTTAATTGATTTAATTGAAATTGAACTTGTGATGGAACAAACATGTAGGTGTTTTTTGTTGTTGTTATTGTCATTGTTTTTCTGGAAAAGAGAAGTCATTTTTATTATTATTATTTTGCTGCTTATTTCCTGTAATTTCATCTGAGTTAATATCCTGCCTTGATTACACTGAGCCTCATAAACAGGACTTGGCAACAATTAAAAAATAACCGGGGAACTAATAGATGACACACAATTTTCAATTAGATTTTGGTCTTATGTCCCATGGCAACTGCACTAAGTGTGTATGACACAGACGTGAATAGACCGTGGAGTCTGCATAATGGCTTCTCTGCTAATACAGCGCACAGGAAATCTGCTCATATTTTTACAGTGCACTCGGCTCGCAAGGGCTCATTATGAAAAGTTATCACTACTTTGCCTCGGGTACCGGTGAAATTCTAATTTTTATTCCAACAAGGGAGGCATTCGGCAAGTTAGCCATGTTATTTGGTGGTTTGATTCAACAGTCATTTTCTAGTTACAGAGTGACTCATAAGATTAACATGGTCTAATAGAAAACATTGGTAGAAAGTTTTCATGCTATTCATAGAATTCTACAACTTTAATATTTAATTTCCACCTTACACTTTTTAATGAATTATCTATAAAAGCATAGAATGGTTAAAGCAGACATTTTGTCTGTTATATTTTGGACATTTTAAATTGGAAATCTTAAAGTAAACTGAATTCTTTCCTCTCCTCCTGTAGATGGTTTAGTGAACAGTGGGTTTTTTGTTTGTTCCAGAATGTCGACTCAACGCTGTTGTATCCTACATGTGACACTGATGTAAAAATTGGAGAATAAGTAATAAGTGAAAATACACGTATCTGTGGGGGTCAAAACTGGGGTTGGTTGGTGCAATGAAGGAGAATAAAAGTTATTCAAATTTGCATGAATCACTCTAAAACTCGTATAAAATGGTTAGAAGCTCTAAAAAGTTTCACATTTCTGAAAATCCAAATGCCTTCAGATCTAAACACGTTTAGTTTAGCTTGAAAATTCTATTCCTCTCCAAGTGCTGGTCCAGTTCTGGTGACCTCTGACCCCTAGAGTGAGTGGTCCGTTGTCCAAATGTGTGGGCACAGAGGGTTTTGGCTGTGAGGCTGACAGGCTCAGTCGGGGGGCGCTCTCCTCACTTGAGCTGCCTCTCCAAATGTCTGGCATCTGTTGCTTTCTGCACACGAGTCTGATTGCTCCTCATCTTGTATGTTTTGGCTCTGAGCCTGCTGTGTTTGGTAGTTACAGCTTCCCGTGTTTAGTTAAGCTGTGCTTTTGCTTGTCAAAATACAGTTCGACTTGAGTGTTTGGTACAAATTGCGTTTGTGTACAAGTGGATCTTGGCTGTGGGGTGTCATATTGGTTTCCAGCCGGTTGATTTCTATGATATCTGGGGATGTTTGTTTTTTAGTTCTTCTTCATTCGGGCAGCACTTCATGTGACAATAGCCATTTCGATTGATCAAATCTGTATTAAATTTACTATGTTCACTCTTCATAACAGCAAACAGTGTGTTCTTTTGTGAGTGGATTGGTGGATCACTAGTCAATAGTGGCTTTTATTTTTATACTCCATAACTCACATTGCCTTGTCTGGGCACTACATTATTGTTTTTACTATACCCATTAGTTCAATTACATTTACTGAGAAATGTATCCAGTTAAACAATATAAAATACAGAGTAAAGAAAATGTATAATTGGAATTCTGCATCGCAAACTTCAGTTCACACTCTTGATGATCTCATGAGAGCAATAAACTTACAGTATTTCTTAGCATTGCACCAAATGCTTTTGTGGATGAGGACTCTCCAGATCCATGAATCACAGACATTGGTGAATTTTTATCCAAGCAGAGGATAGTGGCAGCCCCTCTGCACACCCACTGGCACACAAAGCACCATGGGAAACAGTGCAATATTTAATATGCTCCCACTGTGGGTAGGAGCCCCCTGGAAGTGTTGCTCATCAAACATTTACATTTGTGAGAGGGGCCGCTGTCTGCCCATTCTGCTCCAGTGGCCAGGGAGTCTTCTACCCCTCCACGTACGATCAATTCTCACTTGGACCAGTGTTGTTGTGTTCTTATGCAAGACACTTTGACTGTCCAAAAACGTTAAGATGGAGACTTGAGTAATTACTTTTATTGAAATAACTCTTATTTGAGTTAAAGTTTTGGTTACTCTTCCCACTGAAAGTCTAAAAATTACATTATACTGACAAAATGAAATGATTTGAACATTTATTTCTTGAAGCGCTTATTCAGATATGATTTTGTTTTCCAATTTTCAAGGTTCCATACTTTGAAAATAGATTTGATTTATTATTTACTGTTTGTCCTTTTTATTACTTTAACTTCAAAGTGTAAATCAGATGTTGTGACCCAACAGTTACTCTTTAAGGTAGTCTTCCTTGAGAAGTATTTTTTTCCAAGTACTTTTGTGCTTTTATTTGAGTCATTTCTTGGACCAAAACATTTTACTTCTACTCTTACTTAAGTAGAAGTTTTCCCAAATACTTTTTACTCTTTCTGGGTTAATTTCTGCACTACTTTGTACTTTCTACTTGAGTACAGTTTTTGGCTGCTCCACCTTCCCTTGTTTAAGACTGAGACTGCAGAAGTGTTTAGTGTACACGATGGGAGACAGGTCCGCTCTGACGGGCCAATGCCGCTACTGTATTTGACAAGGCGTCGTTGCCAGCTGAGGATTAAGGCCCAAGAAACATCAATTCTGGTTACCTGACACGTAGCGTTATTTCAGTGGAGACGGAATGGCATGTCTTTGATGGGGAAAAATCGCTGGAGAAGTGATGATTCAGCAGTCGGGCTCGTGTCAATAATGAAAAGGCTTGGGATTAAAAGGCATGAAGGTCAGCATACGCACCTCCTCAGAATAAGTGTTGGCCATGTCCTGCGGTAATGTCCACACTGACCCATAAAGCACGCCGTGCCAAAGACACATTAGTATTTGCATATAGATTATATCTGTAGTAGTGTCATGGCTTTGAAAGGATAAAGCGACGTCCATCTAATGCCTGCAGGAAAATCAGCTGTTTGTGTAAAACTGTTATTAATTGGTGTGTATAGACTGAAAAAAGAGAGAGAAAAAAAAAAGAAACAAGAAAAAAACATACACCCGTTATACAGTATAATAAAGATTTTATTTGAACAGGAACAAAGCACAAACAAAACATTCACTAAGACTAATCTACAGCTGTATTTCCTGAGCAGGCTCATGTACAGGCTTGAATAATACAACATTTATTATAGATCAGTGGTTTCCAAACCAAGAACCCCCAGTATTTTCTCATAACGTTTTTTACGCACAGATGCAATAAGATCATCAGTGCTTAGCGCAGTTTAACTTCTGGGCGATGTGACAGTGGCCAACAAAGATGGTGGATATTCTGCTAGGACGAGGTTCTACTCCACTGAAACCTGTTTGGTGTTGTTGTTGTTGTGCCGCTGTGCCTCACGGGCTCTTCTGCAAGTGTGAGGTCTGAGTCTTTGCGGTCGCTTTGGAGTCTTTACGGATGATTTTTATCTGTAAATATTGTCTGAAGGCCTAAGTCCCGAGGCCACATTTCACCACTAAATCAAGTATTTAAAATTCAGCAAGATATTGAATTTCTAGTGGAAAACATTATGTCAGGTATGCTAATCTTTAGAAGGGTATTTGGCAACAAAAGATGGCCCCAGTCAGATTCTCAACCACTTTTCAGATGTAAAACACATTATAGCTGGGCAATGAACAGGGCATTTATCACTGAAAATTCCTGATCCATCCCCAGATTGAGACAGCACAATGTGTAAAAGAGACATAGAATATTTGCATATAGATTATAGCCGCAGTAGTGTCACGGCTGTGACAGTGTAACGTGATCGTCAATCTAACGCTTGATTCATCAGGAAATTCTCTGATCTTGTGCCAGTTAATAACCAGACTTTTTTCTGTGTCAATTTGTATCTTGCCTTTCTGAATATCATTTCTATTTTAACACCTCTTGAGCAATAATTGAGGTATTTGGGTCATGCTGTCAATCCAATAGTGTTCCCCACAGGCACGTAAGAGACTTCCCAGGGAAAAATGATTAGGCAAAAACTAAAGATTAGCTGCATAGCACTAGGGTCTTTATTGATTGGCGATGGATGGAAGTTCCCGAAGCGATAAATGAAGAGTTATTGCACGGCAAATGCCGATGTTGCCAGCAGTTTCAGAGGCGTCGTATAACCATTTAGACTTTTATTTTGGCCTAAACTGCTCCATAAAAACAAAGCTATACCGTTGCTGTAAATCTCTGCATGCAAAGATATAACTCTGCAGACCTTTTGGGGGGAAATGGTGACAGTGACAGACACTTGGGCATTCATCACCAGGTCGAGGTGCTTAAAAAGAAAGTAGATGAACTAATGCCATCATCAAGATTCCAGAGAGATTGCAAATAAGATGCATTGCTGTCATTTAAAGCTTACCTGGTTTTCATTAAAGGAGGTGGTCTGTAGTTCAAACATCACTAAACTTCACATACATGCATTTCTTTTGGGCAAATGGATGTACAACTTAACATGATAAAATCTAATAAGTTAACCTTACTTGAAAACACAGAGGAAACCGATTGCATTGACATTTTTGACTAAGGTGGGCTATGAATCTAAAGCTGAGTTTACAAGTAATTCTTCAGTGTAATGTTCAGTAAATTCCTCTTTCATCTAACTAGGCACAGCAAGTTAATTGTACCCAATTTTCATTCATAGAAGTCATGTTGTGAACCTGTGCCAACTAATCAGTCAGTTCCTTAAATCTGGAATATTTATAACCTTTACTTTCAGAGTAATTTCTTACTTGGTAAAACCATGGAAACCGATGGCCTTGAAAGCCTTAAAATGAGCAAATCTAGAGTTAGATTTTACAGGTAGAACAGCTTTTAAAGGTGAAGCAGGATAAACCACATGGCAGACCGCGCTCCTCCCATCCTCATTCTTGTGGTTTGCATCCATAAAATGCTTTATTTTAGTGTTGGGCCGTTATCGGCATTAACGTGCTGCGATAATGTGGGACTCTTATCAGGCCACATAAAAAATATCACCGTTAATCTATTCTATTGGGCAGGGAGCTGGGTCTATATTAAGTGAACTATGATGACTTTCACCTTTAACTCGGATGTATACCTTGCCGATTTGCACTGTAGGGGGCAACGAGTTTTCGAAACTGTACACTACCGTGAAATACCACAGCGAACACCACATGCCAACATGGATGCAGCTATGAAGCCGCTGGTTGCTTCAGGGAAAATTCATTTTTAAAAAGCTTCCCAATGGAAACATCGACAAGTCTAAGGTTGTTTGCACTTTATGCAATGCAGAATTAGTTTACTGTAGAAGTTCTACCAGTCTCAAGTACCACCTAAACACAAAGCATCACTTAACGAATGCTGATGCGGGTCAAGCACTGAAATGGCGGGGAAGAGTCGCCATCAAACTGTTTTTTTGAGTGTAACCGAGGCGCAGCTCTATCAGACAAGCTAACTAACCTTCTTGCTCAGTGGATTGCCACTAGCTGCCGACCCATCAGTGTTTATCTAGATTAATTTTGTCAATGAGATTAATCTAGATTTTTTTGTTTAAATAATCTATGTCCACCATTACTTTATTTACATACATACTTCCTGCAGATGTTGGATTTTGTCACAAAGTGCTTCTTTGAAAATAAAATCTATGAGCAGGAAAAACTACATTTGTTTCCAAGATTAAAGTCTGGTATCTGAGCTGTGAGTCACTGGTTTGGACAAGGCTCAAAATTATTAGGTCAGATGGATTTTGTTTTTTTCTTTTAATGATCATCCAACTATCTTCATTCATACTTCAATTTGAGTTGAATTTGATGTATCTTTATGCTTTTTTCTATAATAAATGTTTAAAGTTGAATAATATTGTCATGTGTTAGATTAATATGTCTATAATACTTTTAAAGTATTCTAGACCTGGGGCACATTGACAAAACCATGGCTGTCATTCCGAGCCTACTAGAGCAGCACACCCCGGTGGGCCTCAGACAGCATACGACTTCTCTACAGCCATGTTATTTTCTACAAAGTCTATTACCCAAGGTGAGTTTTGTTTACTCAAGCAGTTTATTCAACATTTTTCATGCAAAGTGACATCTATTGAAGCATTCATCACCTGCTGAGGATTTTGTGAATGCATCAGGGGGACTTCAAACCAGTGTCATCATACACAGAGATTTCCATGGGGATTTGCAAATAATACCCAAATATATTCCAAGTAGGGCAGAGCTGGGAGACGATACCTGAATAAAGTAATGTTTTGCACGGCTCTGGGACCATTCATCGAGAAAAAAAAAAACACAGATAAGGTACACTGGATTCCATTTTAACTTCAGACTCCAGAGACCGTTATCTGGAGCCCCTCTGGTCTCGTCCTCATCCTCTGAAGAACTTGCTGCATCCTGGGAGTAAGTTTGGGAGCTTCTGCTGGCTGGGTTGGGTTTTGTTTCTCTCTGCTATTGTGCTTATAAAAGGAATATTCTCAGTCAGATGTCTCAACAGTAAGTTTTACCACATCTTTGCTTTGTTTTTTGAAAGAATGAAGGCTCTATTGTCCCTGGGAGCGAAATGTTTAAGCAGTCATGGAGTCGTCTGTGCTGTACAAGTCATTATCTAGGATGTAGTAGTGGAGGTTTTTATTAATACCCAAAGTTTATGGCCCAACATTATGTCCTGCTCCTACACTCCAGAGCAGGCCAAGTATTAACGACTGGCCGTAAAATTGTGTGTTGGCTTAGGAATAATTTAGATGTATATTTTGGGATGTAAAATGGCCACAGTGCTATTCAGTTAGAGAGTGCGTCAATCCTACTCAAACAATACTGAATACATACGGAACAGACTGGGTTATTATGATTATTATTATTATTATT
>KN509106.1:0-19980 GCA_000787155.1 Scartelaos histophorus
TACCTTTTGTTTATTTGTGCTGGCAGATAAGAGATTAAACTTTTGTTTTATCTGGACAGGCCCAGGAATTACAGAGATGTTAACCATAAACCAAGTTAACAAATCTGCAATCTGACAGTCAACCTGTTATGTTTTCTTACAGAGCTGCAAAAAGAATTCAAAGCAAAAAGCCAGAACAGAACCAGAAGCCAAAAAAAGGTAAACTACACATTATTTCCAACTAATAACAAGTGTACATTTTTAGTATGATCACATTAGTTGCGCTGTACTATTGTATATCCATTGCTTATGTATATTTTATCCAGGATTCACTGATGAAAATAATAAATGGCTGAAACCAGCAAAAAGAAAGCGAAAAACCGAAGAACCAGAAAATGAGGATGACAGTGATGAACACTGGGAACTGGATGAAGATGAGGAAGAGGAGGAAATGGAGAAGCCTCAGACAAAGGGCAAAAAGAAGAGCATAACAATGAAAAAGGAAGAGGAAGAAGAAGAGGAGGAAGAGGATGATGATGATGATGAAGAAGAAGAAATGGTGGATGACTACGGCACACAGGAGGACGGAAGTGAAGAGGAAGAAGAAAGTGATGGAGAAGAGGTACAGTGACCCCTCTCTTTCTCAGACATTGACTTTCTTGATGAGATTAAAAATTGTTTATTTGTATCATCATACTTCTATCTAAAAGAACATGTTTATTTTGTTCCAACTGCTGAAGCTTTTTTTATCTGAAAATCTCTAAAAGAAACAATGCTCCACATTTCCCCACAAAAAATGTGTGATTGTATTTTTTAGCTTCTTCCTATTGAGCAAGCAGCTAAAAAAGAGAAAAAGCTTAAACAGTCTGTGAGTCCTGAAAGTGATGACGATGATGATGATGATGATGATGATGATAATGAGGACGACAAGGCCGACTCAGATGAAGAGGAGGAGGACACACTTCAGACTAATATTGATGAAATGGACTCAGACACGTTTAGACTTCCCAAAGCTGAGGAGACTGAGAAAGAAGGTAAGACATATTATTATGGTCAGTGTTTTAATGCGTCAGTTTTCTGAACTATTGTTTATTGGTTTTAGGAGTGCTTCCTTTAGACCTGAAGCAAATATATCAGAGAATAAAGGACAACATTGAGGTTTTATGTAACTTCTCAACAAAAAGGGAGGAAGGCAAAGATCGGTCGGATTACATTTCTCTTCTAAAGAAGGATCTCTGCACGTACTACAGCTACAACAACTTCCTAATTGAGAAATTAATTGACCTGTTTCCTCTATCTGAGGTTAGTATTACTTTAAGAATAAATAGCTCTTTGTGCACTCTTATACTATTTATACAACATATTTTTTCTTTACACGATTACTTTCCAGTTGGTTGAATTCCTTGAAGCAAATGAAATTCATAGACCCGTTACAATTCGAACAAATACATTGAAAACTAGACGGCGAGACCTTGCACAGGTAATGCCAAGTTGATAAGGATCTTTTTTACTTTTCATTTGGTATATGATCTAAATGCATAGTCATGCTTTTTGCTGTAGGCCTTAATCAACAGAGGAGTAAACCTTGACCCTTTGGGTAAATGGTCCAAAGTTGGTTTGATCATCTATGATTCTTCAGTTCCTATTGGTGAGTTCTCTCTTTTTTTAAATATTCTCTACAGTGTATTTAATTTAATAATTATAATAACATTATTATTATTAATATTAATGATAATAATATCATTATTAACACTTGTATAGCACTTTTCATGACACTCAAAGACACTTCACACAGATACAAACACAAATGAAAGAAACAGATAAACGGGAGATGCAGTCATTTAGTTTTCAGGACTCAATTTATATAATTGAGTGTAATTCTTTGCTTTCCAGGTGCCACCCCGGAGTATCTGGCTGGTCATTACATGCTGCAGGGAGCATCCAGTCTACTGCCCGTCATGGCTCTTTCTCCTCAGGAAGGCGAATATGTGCTGGACATGAGCTCAGCCCCAGGAGGCAAGACCACCTATATCGGTAAGACATTTTAAAAAAAAAAAGATGTGAGAGCTCTGTTGTTAATTATTTGATGTTTAAGAACATTCTTGATTTTTGCACCCTAGCACAACTCATAAGAAACACTGGGACTATTGTGGCCAATGATGTAAATGCTGATAGGCTGAAGAGTGTTGTGGGAAACATCCATCGTTTGGGCGTTACAAACACTGTCGTCTGCAACTACGATGGCAGGCAGTTTCCAAAGGTAAAGCACTTCTACAGCTTAATAATACATGCATCTATATACCATTTTTATAGCTGTCTAATCTGTTTTATTGATTCCTGGTACTGTTTCCATGAAGGTAATGGGTGGATTTGACAGAGTCTTGCTGGATGCACCATGTTCCGGCACAGGGGTCATTGCTAAGGACCCAGCTGTGAAGACCAGTAAGGTAAATCATTGTTTTTTTTTTGTTTTAGTATTGTTAATGAAATGTTTAAATTCTTGTCCTAATATTAATTTATTTTGTGGCAGGATGAGGCAGACATCCAGCGCTCTGCTCACTTACAGAAAGAACTTATCCTGTCGGCCATTGACTCGGTCAATGCAGAGTCTGCTACCGGAGGATACTTGATCTACTGCACATGCTCAATAATGGTGTGCACAATAACAAAGTTAAAGTGTGCTATTAATACAGACATTTTTATGAGGTCCTGATGATTGTTATTATTTGTTGAATAGGTTGAAGAAAATGAATGGGTGGTGGACTACGCTTTGAAGAAAAGAAATGTAAAATTGGTTCCCACTGGTCTTGACTTTGGCAGTGAGGGCTTCACCAGGTACATATTCACAAAACCAATGCCCTTTTTACAGACTAATAATATTTTTTACTTTTTTACTAATTTATGTTTTGTTTTTTAGGTTCAAAGAACGCAGGTTCCATCCGACACTGCGCCTCACCCGGAGATTTTATCCACACTCTCATAACATGGATGGATTCTTTGTAGCTAAATTTAAAAAATTCTCCAATATTATTCCCACTGTTCCTCCAAGTAAAGGTAATGGCTTCCTAATTAATTCATATTTATTTGTATTTTTTTAATATATAATCTATAAACTGCACAATCGTTTCTGTGTTCTATAGAAGAGGAGAAATTGGAAGCAGAAAATGCCACAGCAGCGACATCTTCAGAGGAAAAATCTTCAGATCAAATCAAGGTTAAGGCCGGTAAAGGCCCCACCAAAGGAGCAGCTTCACAGGCCCAAACAAATGGAAAGACTGCCAAGAAACCAGACAAACAAACCAAAAAAGACTTGCACTCTGGAGCAAAGAAGGCAAAGATTCAAAAAACTGATGAAAAGACTGTACCAAAGGCTAAAGTGGCTGAAGCAACAACAGAGGAAAGCAACGCTTCAAAGCCTGAAAAGAAAGAACGGAACAAGTTTGAAAAAATAGGAAAAATTAGAAAATCTCCCATGAAGGCCAAGAAGAGAATGGGGAAGAACAAATTTAAGAAGTTGAAACATCTGTTGCAGAAAGCCGAAGAGCCCTAGTGTAGATTAGGCTGTTAAATGTACTTTGAAAAATATTTGTGATCACCCAAATGGTTAAAAATGGACTGGGCCGATTGCTTCGAGTAATAGTGATACTCGATATAATTTGTAAGATTAATTTTGATCATTGACATTTTCTACTTCAAGTTTAATGAAAAAACGTATAATTAATATACGGTAGACTGTGTTTTTGTATATGTGATACAAAAGACAAATAAAATATTGTCAACAAATCTGTGCCTGACATGTGCATTATGAGATGGTGTACAGAAGATAGAATAAAGACAAATATAGCTGCAAGCGGCAATGATCGGCCCTCGCTCGATCCTATGCCATGCCCACGCCACGCCGTGCCACCCCCTGAGCAACGCTAGACATGCCCTGCCCTACAAATGCACCTTAGCTTTAGCCTTTACTCCTAAATTAACCCTAGTCCTTCTGCTAATCCCTAAGCCTACCTGAACTCCTAACCCTAGGCCTAACCTTGACCCTAACCATAACTGTAATCTCAATCCTAATCTAATCCTAGCCAACCTTTGCCCTAACTCTAGCCTTTCCCAAGACACAACCCTAACCATAGACTTAACCCTACCTCTAACCTAATCTTAATCTAACCCTAAAATTTTAAAAAGGTGTCTTTGCCACCAGGTCACATGATCAGTCCAATATGGCTGACTTCCTGTTGGTTGCTTAGTAAGGGTGGAATTTACTTTTTTGTTCCATTTCCCATGATGCATCTGTGTTCCAAATTTGATTTGGCTACAGCAAAGTTTTTGTCGGGTGTCCTAATGGCAAGGACAGATGCTTGGCCTGTTGCCATGGAAACACGATGGGACTTGGCATGTGGGCATCATTGACTTTTTTGATCGTGACCATGTGACGAATGTTTGTACCAAATTTTGTATGTCCACGACTAACTAAAATTTTGCTGCTCCATGCAATTTCCCTAGGGGGGCGCTATTGTACGCATTTGAGATTTTCTTATAAAAATCTGATCAGGGCCGGGGTGTCCACCAACAATTAAAGTTTGAGTGTAATCGGCCAAAGTTTGTGCAAATTATCACTCATCGAAGTTTGACGGCGAGTGGCAGAAATGAACCCGAAATTTGAGTTGTTGCCATGGAAACATCATTTGATATTTTAAAAAGATTTTAACAACTTTTAATGATGATACAGAATGAGTCTGGTGAGGCTGGGTCCTACGACGAGTTTATTAAAGTACAAGGACAGGAAAATGTGTCTTTGGTGCCAGGTCAAACAATCAGTCCAATATAGCCGACTTTCTATTGATTGCCTAACAACCGCGTAATATAATTTTTAGTTTGGAACAACCAGACCTATCCATCACCTGAATTTTGTTTGTCTACAACAAAGAAAATTTTTTGGGTATATAGCCATAGGCGCAATGTATTTTGATTTTGCAGGGGGCCCTGTCTGACTTTTTTTTATTTATTTATTTTTGATGTGGAGTATTTGTAAATTTCTACTTTGGTGTTTTTGAATTTTGTGCAAAATTTCATGAGTTTTCATCAGTGGCAAGTTAATAAATATAGCCGCAAACGGTGATGATGGGCCCTCACTCGCGCCTATGCCGTCTACGCCGCGTCTATGCCGCCCTCCTGGTCACGCTGCCCATGCAGCCCACAAACGCTCCATAGTCCTAGCCCTAACTCCTAAATAAACCCTAATCCCTTACACTAAACCCCTAACCCTACCTGAACTCCTAACCCTAACCAAGGCCCTAACCCTTATCCTAACGCTTTGCGATACTAATAGGCCCTTCACCAGCCACTGGCGCTCGGGCCTAATTATATTTTAATGCAAAATGAGTTAAATGTTCTAATTACATAAAATTGACTCTTGTAAGTTTGTGTGAATGAAACAAAACACAACTCCAAGGATGTTTGTGATGAGGAAACAACATAACATTACTTCCTGATCTATATGATGTAATGTGGGCCTTTGAGAAGACGTCCCTATTTACCGAGGAGAGTCCCAGTTTTGAGCCCTGTGTCCCCTGTCCCAGCAGATTTATCCAAAACCATTTATTTGTCCCAGTTTTATACAAGACATCCAGTCTCAGGTGTCCCTCCCTATTTCTGACAAATTTGATCCCTGCCAACTGTAAAGAGAGGCATAAGTCATCACTGGTTTAGGAAAAATACAGAAAAGCATGCTTAAAAATAATTTAAGATATTTCTATTTTAGTTTTTGCTTTTATGAAGTTTATTATAGCTCTATGGCGGTTGCCCGGAAGCTGCGTTGTTTACATTTTCCAAGATGGCGGCGGGGATGTACCTGGAGCATTATTTAGACAGTAAGCTAATTTTGTAGACGATCAGTGGATGAAATCGTTGTATTTAACATAATTGGTTTATTTTTTGAGTCTGAAGATATGTGATCAAAGTCTAGCATCTTGAAATTGGATAAGCCTATTATTTTTACCCGATTTCTTGGAACTCGTTTTAGGCGCAGGCTAACGCTGCACGATATAAAAGGAAACTACGAATAAAATAGGTTGAAATTATCACCAGATCTTGGCAGGCCCTATTAAAAATTGCAATATTCTTCATTCAGAAATGGTTAACTAGACATGGTCGCTTGTGTGGGATAATTAATTCCATTTGTGCTAAGGTTCATGCTAAGCTAAAGCTAGCACCGAGTTTCATTCAGCATCGTCTTTTGTTTATGTTTTACTTTGATTGTGAGATACACCAGCTTAAACGTTTTAGTTTTTTAAATTTCTAGATTTTGGACCATGTTTAGGGTGACCATATATACCTATTAACCCGGGACAGTCCCAGTTTTTAGCCCTGTGTCCCCTGTCCCAGCAGATTTGTACCAAAAAAGGTGATTTATCCCAGTTTTATATTTGGTATGCCTATTTATGACCAATCTAATACCTGCCAACTGTAAAGAGATGCATAACTTATCATTTGTTTGGGTAAAATATAGAAAAGCTGCTTTAAAATTATCAAAACAAAAAGAAAATGTGACTTTACTCAGATCATCTATTTCAGTAGCACCCTCAAGCACTGGTTAAATGTGCTCTAGATGAAAAAATATTTGCATATGCCAAAAAACAAAGAAATTAGAAAACATAGCTCTCCAATCCACATTTTGTTCTTCTAGCAATGCAACTTGAGGTATTTTTACCTTAGGTAGATTTAGTGGTGCTCTCAGTTGGATTACGTTTAATTGGAGTTAAAGGTCATATTGGCCTAGTGTCTCACCATTGAATCACATTTGTTAATTTTTCTTTCAGGTATAGAAAACTTGCCCTTTGAATTGCAGAGAAACTTTAATTTGATGAGAGATCTTGATCAACGCACAGAAGGTAAGAAGAAATACTTTCTTAGTCAATTACATGCAAAAAAGTGCCAGTGAAAATAAACATATTTTATTTTTTTCAGATCTTAAATCACAGATCGACTCATTGGCAAAAGAATACACCTCCAACGCCAGGACTCTTTCCTCTGAACAAAAACTCTCCATTCTGCGTCAAATTCAACAATCCTACAGTAAATGCAAAGAGTTCGGAGATGACAAAGTACAACTGGCGATGCAGACCTATGAAATGGTAATACTGCCTATTTATTTACAAAATGTATTATAGTTGTAATATAGTATGATATAGTAATTCTTTTGTGCTTGTTTTAATATAATTTCAAATCTTGTTTCTAAATTAGTAGAACAATTATATTAGCCAAAATCAAGCATACATATTTTAATGTTGTGTTTACAGCTGGTTTACATTAATGCTCTACTTTTCTGACATGGATATAGTGAGAATGAAAGAAAATTCTGATATAAGCCTGGAGAATCCAAATGGTCAAACGCTGTTACAAGCCAAAATTGAATCTTTCCTGGTTGGCTGGCATCAATGTCATGATTAACTAAAAAATCACATGTGTTATTTTTCCTTGAGCTGATCTGATTGTAAACTGTCTATATTAGGTTGATAAACACATCAGGCGCCTGGACACAGATCTCGCTCGATTTGAGGCTGATTTAAAAGAGAAGCAGATTGAAAGCACAGATTATGATTCCACTTCAAGCAAAGGAAAGAAAGGTCTGTATGCCTATAGTTTATGCTAGGACTATAAATATTTGATATTCAAATGATATAATAGAATTGAGATTGTTGGGTTCAAATGATTTGCTGAATGCCTCTCGCTGCTCCTTACACCATTTAACAATGCAATGCTTTCCAATAAAGCAGTGGTTCCCAACCCATTTCTCACATTGAAACTTCTACTAATAACTAAGAATACATAGCCAACACCAGCACTTTTATCCTAACAGACAAAATACTGTAACCAAAGGAATACTAAAGTTATTTTTTACATTTTGATGGCTATAAAGTGTTATTGAACAATGAGTAAGACATTTCATTAAAATAAGAATTTAAAATGCCATCACTTCGAGTTCTAGTTTCAACCTCTTTCTTTAAGAATCCCCAGTCGAAACTACTGCAATAGAGCCAAAAAATCGTATAAAAACAAACATCAAAAAACAAGGTAAAAGCATTTACTAATTATTCACTGCATTTTTAAGATATAAACCCAAATTGTGCTTTTGAAGTGTCTTTTATGAAATATTAAAAACATGTCTGATTCTAGGGGATATGAGACAGAAAGAGAAGAAAACTGCCAAAACGAGGTCCAAAGTGAAGAGTTCAGATGAAGATGGCAGCCCAAAGAGCGCCCAGAAGAAAGTGAAGCTGCTCCAACCGTATGCATTGTCATTGTCACTCAGTCTCTGGTTTTTAAGTTTGTAATGCGCTCTTAGCATTTAAAGAACGGTGTAACATCTCAACTCAATCTGGGTTGCAAATGCCTGAATATTGAGAACACAAACACAGATTTTACCTTCAGAATTCATTCACTGAGCTCCAAACACTGGAGGCTGCACTGATGAATTACTGTTAATTTTGGTAGTGAGTATTCTCTCAGAAGTTGTCTTTTTTATTTATCAGAAAGATGATTTGTAGTTTTAGGGTATTTTTCTATTTGGGTTTAGATAAATGACCAAAACAAAGTGTGGGCTTCATTCTGTTTTCTAATTGGATCACCACCCAAAACATAAACATAAAAGTTTAATGTCTTTAAAATTATTTTGTACAAAGATTAAAGCAAAATCAGTAAAGTTTATATTTTGAGTGAACTTCTTTACGTCATACCTGGAAACAATAAAAACTAATGTTCAAAAAATATTCAACACACACACTACATACACCAGCTGGAAATGTAATCGTCCTTCCCGTGTTTGACAGAGGAGAGTTCAACAGTCCTTCCTCCAACTTTGGAAACGTGCACCCGTCTGATGTCCTGGACATGCCTGTGGACCCCAATGAGCCCACCTACTGCCTGTGCCACCAGGTGTCCTATGGGGAGATGATCGGCTGTGACAACACTGACGTGAGTTTACAGATTTTTAACATTTATTTTGCACCATGTCCTGTACTGCTGGTGGGTAATAAAAACTATTAGAAGGCTGAGAATCAAAACTGTATTACATTCAGAATGGCCTAAAAGCTTTTTAATGACAATATACCAAAATATATATAAATGGTTTACCCTTTAATAATATGTCAGTTCATTTAAAACATTTCTAAATAGTGACTTGCGGGTTTCCAAAAACAGGTTTTAAGCAGTTTGTTAGTATAACTCAGTTATTTGCATTTTCCTTTCAGCAGTGTCATTGAAAAACTACTTAGAATAGGACTTTGCTTTTTGTAATAACATTAATAAATAAAAATATAACAATTATTGCTAATATGTAATATAATTATTAATAATAATATATTATTAATATTCATGTTATTGTTGAGGATAGAGTCCAAATAAAAGTTTTTGATCAGTAAGACCAAAAACCCACACTGTTTTGCACCTGACCTTTAAGGGTGAGTGAGCCAATACAGAGATATCCATCAGGTCAGGCTCTATACAGGGTAAAAAAGTGGACAGATGTAGCTGTTACTGACCAAAGACCCACAAACATCCGAGCAACTCTGCAGCTTAAACAGAACAATCGATTTGTCATCATTGTAACAGCTGTGGTTTATCAGTTTGTTGACAGCCATTCAAACAAAAGGTCTGAAATGTGGCTACAATTTAGCAATAAGAGAAGTTTTATTAACAGTGCCGAATGTCTGTATTTTCAATGTCAGATAGACAATACAAGCTGATGTTATACCTGATGCCCTTTCAACACAATTTTTCAGATCTTAGAACAAACATCATGTGTTGTTTGACTATGACTGTGTACCACCGCAGTTTGGAGGACTGTGAAATATTCTATTTGTTGGTTTTAGATTGCTTGCCACTGTGATCACAAAATGCATGATGTAGACCACATGCGGTAGAATTCTAGGTGTGTTTTTACATATTTGAATATCAATGCCTTTCTTATTCTTTTTCTTTTGTCTCCAGTGCTCCATTGAGTGGTTCCATTTCGCGTGTGTGGGTCTGACCACCAAACCAAGAGGCAAATGGTAACATTCAAAACATAAATCAGTTGTGGACTCTCATTCATTTGTCACTTTAGCCCTGTTAACACTGAACATCTGTTTTACAGGTATTGCCCCCGGTGCTCTCAAGACAGAAAGAGAAAGTGAAGCTATCTGGATGTCCTGACACATTGATAAGAAACACATGAATAATATTTCATCATTAATGGTTAGATTTGTTTTGTTTTTTCATCCCTCATTTTGGTGCTTCTCCTGGTTTACATTTTTGGTCAATAACAGTGTGTTTGAAGGAACTGCATGGTGGCTACTTATGTATTTATGATTTTTATAACCATAGTTAGTTGTTTGAGTAATCTTTTGGTGCTCTTATTTTTTATATTTTGTTTAGTTATTAATTACACTACAACTGCCCTTGATGAACTTTAAAACAATACTGTAGAACATTATCGACTTTTGTCAACCATTTCATTTGTAATATTTTTAATATGGCTAGATTTGTGTGCATAACCTTGCTTTTTTATTTTATTGTAAGGTAGTGAAAAAGATCATGCACAATCATCACAGTATTAGTGCATCATAGTTACACAATTTAATTTGAGCATTTGACTGACTGAGTGCTGTAATGCCAGACATTATTGAAAAGAATTGTAACTTCTGTAGCTGACATTGGTACAAAGGAGTTGGGTGATTGTGTGGATCAATCAATTAAAATACAGCTACTACCTCAAATATGTGTAAATGTTTTTGTTTTATTTGGTGGTAATCTATTGCCAAATCTATAAATATGTAATGTAATGGACTATGTAACATTTTTTGTGATGAGGGTCCATGGATATTCTCTCCTGTGTGGTTCTAAACTGATCTATCGTGCTTATTCAATTACAGTACTTTTTATTGCTAGAATATGCTTTGTAGAACATGCATTCTTAGGGAGAGAGGTAGCAGGGTCAGTGCTCCACAGATCGGGTGGCTCTGTAGGATATAGATATATTTAATGCCAGACTTATTGAGACTTATTTAGACTTCGATTTAAACACTTTTTGATCCACAAGATAGATTATTTGGCCACAATAACTCACTCATCACAATATAATAACAAAGTAAAAAAATATAAATGTTAATAATATATATGTAGCAAAAATAAAATAAATCAGTTTGTATAAGTCAAAATAAAATAGAAATGATAAATAGATATGGTTACTAACAGGACACAGAGTTATCTGTTCTATAAGGGTTTTTTTGTGCAGTTGTAGGGAGTATTATCTGTTACATACACATGAGTTGCTGTACAGTTGTAGGAAGTATTATCTGTTACATAAATGTGAGTTGTTATCTGTATAGAGTGTGGTATGGATGTAGTATTTCTCATTATTTGAGTGCTGCTGTAGGAAGTGGCTCTGTGGAAATAGATATATTTAATTAATGCCATATTGTTGGACATCTTGGCAAAGCAAATTTAAACTTATCATCACTGTGAGAACAGTATGCACGAATTGTTTAACTGCAGTAATGACAGTTCATGTACTGGTACTTGAAATAAACGTCGAATCGCTTTTGTCCAGTAGGTGGCAGTATTTGGTAAACAAAACAATGTCGCCTGCAGATGACGTCACGGGCGCGTTGTTTGGCGCGAGGTCGGGGGCAGATTTGAAAAGCTCTGGGCTCGAGACCGTTTGAGCCGGGGCACAGACAGAGAGAGGGGGCAGAAACAGCACAAGGATCAGCACAAAGATCAACCAACACCCGCAGGCAGAGGCAGCAGAGGAGTTTATTGCGGAGAATCACTTACGGACCACAGGTAAGAGACACTGGCGCATTTATAAACTCCAGCAGAGAATCTGGCGCATGATTTTTGAAATAGTTTGCGGAAGATTGCTAAACAGGCTAAAGCTAACTGCACAGATCTCGTCCAATATCATCTTAGTACAGTCTGCTACGAAAATGCCTCTGACTTGTATCAAATGGGTGAATCTAGCATGTCCAGGGGGACCAGAATTACGACATAAAAATTGGGACATCCCCGGTTTTTGTGGTTGGCAATTTTTTAGCAGCTTTTTTGTATTTTACCTAAACAAATGACAATGTATGCTTCTCTTTACTGTTTGCAGGGGTCATATTGGTTAAAAATTGTGACAGTCCTGTCTTAGTCCTAGTTTAGACCTGATTTAGTCCTGATGTAGTCTTAGTTTAGTCCTGGTTTAATTGGTCAAAAATAGGGAAACCTGGGACATTTCTTATATAAAACTAAAACAAATCATTGCTTTTGTATGAATCTGCTAGGACAGAGGGTTAGCTTAAAACTGGGACTGTCCTGGAGAAATTGGGACGTTTGGTCACCTTAACCACTTAAATCTATCAGAAAAGGTTTTAAAAGTAGTGAAATGATCTGTCTGCAGCAAGATAATTTTTCTTCACCAGTTACCATAAAATAAACTACCTCTAGACTTGTAAGCAGCCTCAGAACTAGTAAATGGATAATAAATCTGAAAACAAAATGAATAACCTGATATAAGTTTTAAAATATGGCTTAATCAGAGAGATTTGCAGTAAATGTCTCTATTTGAAGATCAGTGTGTGTATCCGCTTGAATGAGAATCAGTCCTTTACTCGTGTAACTGCTTCAGTATTGGTTTACTTTATGGGGATGGATCATGTCCAGTCTGTTTCAGCACTTTGTTTGTTTTTGGTTGCAGACATGTCTTGGGACTTTATTGTGCCTGTGTGCGTCGGTGATTTGGTGAAAACTGGAGGAATCAATCAGTATGTGGTACAAGATGTGGTCTCTCCAAAACAAATCCCACAATGTATCAATAGTAAGTAGGCGATACAAAAAGCCTAGCTCTGATTTAATTTAGTTCAGCGTTTTTGTTATATTTTGGTTTCTCTTTTTAGGATTCAAGGCAGAACTCCGAAGCAAAGGCCCAATGTGCATTTTGCAGCACTTTGACACGGGATACAGTTTGCTGCAGTAAGTACTTAAAATGATTGATTCACAAAATGGGATTCAGCAGCATAAGACGATTTAGAAATGGTTAGACTTAGGCTGAATATAAATAAAATGTATAAATTGAGTAAAAAACTAGCAGTGTAAAAAGTATTGTTGAGGTATTATCTGAAAGTGTCTTAAAACTGTTGTTGCGTTACCAACTTTTAACTTGTTTTTTTCAGGCACAGCAAATCAGTTGAACTTGGTGTGAAAGAAGATGCATTAGAATTGCTAATCCAAGGTAAGTGCTTCAATAATTAGCACCAGAAATGTGTGTATTGTGGTGTTAATGTCTGCGTCTGCCTCCTTTAGTTGTTGCGGGCCTGGCTGCCTCTCTGCCTGCTCTCCTGTTGTCCACCACCACTCCAGCCGCAGAACGCAAAGAAAACCTAAATGCCATTAAAATGAGCGTCTATCTGCTCTGCAAACTCACAGAGATGCTTGAGAGTGACTCCTACAGACAAAGTATAATCACTGCACCAGGAAAGGTACAGTACCACTTTTTACATTCAACAGTATTGAGCTAGCTGGATATTTTCTTGTCTTTTTCATGTTTTAGAAGACATCAAAAATCCAGTTGAATAAATGAAATTAACTTCCATAGAGCTTTCCTATTAGACTCATTGCCCATTGATGAGAATATGGCAGATATCTGAGTAGCTCAAACCATTAGATTATCCTCTAGTTTTCTGTTCGGTGGGTAATCTTGACAGTGTGGTGTAGTTTTACTGCATTGTTGTAAGGGTCCACCTACAGTTAATCTGACACCTATCTTTTAATATTGTCTGTCTTTAAAGAAAATGAGTTTTGATAGAGAAGATGTCAAACAATGTATGCATGTTTTTGTGTGTGAGTGTTGAATAGATGACTAGAGGATTATCCATTTGAATGGTTTGACTTGTATGAAATCTTCTTTGGTAATCTGAGGGCATATGGTTCTCCTGTTTTTTATATAGAATGATCTGTGCTGTGTCATATGATTTTGAATTTATGTATTGAAAAAGTGTTTCTTTCTATAGGGAGGGAAAAAAGGGAAGACTGGAGAGGGGATGCACCAGTGGGACGGTGAGAGGGAAGCAGTGCTTCAGGCCTTGGTTCAGCTTTTCCAGTTGGACATCAGATCGCTGTGGAATCTCTCCTTGGTTGAGGAAGAGTTCATCAGGTATGTTTTTAATACAAAGCTCAGTGGTTCTCAAATGCCAAATAAGTACCATCTTTCATATTGATGGACAGGTCATCATTTCTACAGTTTTGAGCAGACAACAGTCACCAGACCCATCTATATTTAAGCAGTTTTAGATCAAAATTGCAAAACGCCATGTAAAACTATTGACATATGTTTATAGTTTTATTCATACTTGGTCTAAATAAAGAGATACTGAAATATAAAATGCTGAATAAATTGCTGAAAACAAACATTGAAGAACTGGGGGTAGCACAAAGGTTGCCTTGCTGGCCATGATCCAGGTGTTGTTTAAGATCTATGTAACTTTTGTTTAATATCTTCTTTAAGCTGTGTCACCTGCTGCTGCTACAAACTTCTTGAGAACCCTACGATCAGTCACGTTAAAAGCAAACCCACGAGAGACGGCGTCATCCATCTCCTGGGAGTCATGATCAAGAAATACAACCACCTACTTGGTGAGACTTTGCCATTTTCCCCTATGGATGGGCAGTTAATGAAATGCTAATTGAATTATTTAAATGTGTTAATGATATGCTTAGTACTTGTTGAATGAGGTTTCACATCACAGGCATATTTTGGTGTGTTTTATTTATTGTTAAACAAAAGAAGGACGTGAACACCAGCGTATCTGTCAGAAAATCTAGAAAACTGCACAGAACTTGACAAATGTGTGTTTAATATTGACTGGGTATTTTTATATTTTTCTTTCACAGGCGCGAGTGTGAAGGTGATTCAGTTGCTCCAACACTTTGAGCAGCTCTCCTCAGTATTTGCCCAAGCAGTGTCTGTCTGGAGCACAGAGTACGGCGTCAGAGCAATTATAGGCGAAGTCATAAGGTTTGCATCCTATAGCTTACATAGGCCTGTCACTGATAATCTCTATATGGACTTATCGTTCAATATGTGAGAGCTGGGACTGTTTATTTTAGGGCTCAATATTTATTGTGTGTAGAATTTATTTGAAAAAGTGGGGAGGTTAGGGTTATTTTTTGTATTTTCAACAAGATTTGAGCTGCAAAAGGCTGTATAAGTCAACAAGTTAATTCTGTTATTTATTTGTTACTGCTCATGGCTTTTTTTGAGACTCAATAAAAATGGTTTACTAGGTTCATCTTGCCCTACCTCAGTGCTATGAAGTAGTTTCAATGTAATTTATCACATCTCTGTAGCAGTAAATCATGCTAAAAAATGTGTTATCGTGACGGGCTGTTATCATTCTGCACCTTTTTGCATGTAAAATTGTTGATCTAATTGAGATATAATCCTCCCTGTTTTTTAATTGATCTTCAGGGAGATCGGTCTGAAGTCCAGTGAGGAGCTTGCCAGAGAAGGATCGGGTGTTAAGGCCTTTGCTGCTTTTCTTTCCGAACTTGGATCCCTTGTCCCTGAACTGTTGATCCCCTTCATCAGCATATTAGTTACCCACTTGGAAGGAGAGGTAAATATCAAACATTTACAGTCCATCTTCTGTTTATTGCTAATTGGGTGTAAATGCTTGTGGGTGATACTGAGAAGATCTTTTAATTTTCATTGACTTTTATCCATCAGAAATGTACCTGTAAATGTTGTGGTAGGTTCAATTATTTTAGTAGTTTATTATTATTTTAAAAGCACATCCAAACCTTTGATTAGTGTAACCTCCATGAAATTTGTACGCCACTTTTTACTTTCTACATTTTGGATGCATAGGGGATGACATCAAACATACCAAGCAAGATATATGGAAGTATCTAGAAAAGAACCAACTTTACTCTCTAACTTGAATAAATATTTTTAAAAGGCAAAGGGTGGCTACTTTTAGGATTTTAATTTCCAATTTCTAACTTTTTTCATTGCTACATAATTCCATATATCTTCATATATTTGATGTCTCCCATATGTATATAAAATGTAGAAAGTAGTTTAAAATAAATGAAGAAAATTAAATTAGATTGTGTTGACAAGTAGTGTATACATTTATATCCCACCTAAACCCAAATTGAAAAGCAAAGATTTTTTAAGACCTTTTAAGAAAATCTTTTGTTTTCCATAAAGCTATTTTTTTGTAAATTAGTCTTGCCCTGTGATGATACCAAGGCGAATATGAGCTCACTGAGCAGGAGCTGAGACCTTCTGGCTCTGAGGCAGGTAATCTTGGCTGAGCAGAGAAGTGTTTCTGCTCTGCTGTAAGGGTCTGCCGACAGAGAAGAGGCTTTAGACCAAAGATTATTCCTCTGAAGTTCAGTGGAATAAAGGGTCACAGCCTGACAGTCTGAGCGTGTGGTCGGTCGATGTGTCAGAACCAAGAAGAGTGTTCAGCTCCATTCAATGTTTAGTTTGCCATGAGTTCTGTCTTTGGTAATCTGAGGGCGCATACGTGTCACCAAATCTTTGTTGCCAGTTTGTTTTTGCTTGTTTATTTATAATTAAACATTTCCTCTTTTTACTGTGGTACTCAACATTTTTTCCTGAATAAAATTCGCATTGATATTTTAAACATTACCTTGAATAATAATGAAATTTTAAATATTTCTGAAATTGTCTTTAATATTGTGACAAATACAAGTGTTCTGTTTTGCTAATTCCATTACATAGTTGTAATACATTGTTTTATCACAAAATGATTTTGATCTCTTCTCTAGAGTCACACAATGCGCACAGCAGTGTGTGAGGTGCTGGGAGAGCTCCTGGTTCGTGTTCTTTGTGGAGATGGGCTGGATGAAGCAGGCAAAGCCGACCGTGATCGCTTCTTTGACACGCTGCAGGAACATCTGCACGACACAAACTCCCACGTCAGGGCCAGGGTCATCCAGGTGTTTGCCCGAATCGTCAACAGCAAAGTATGTCCTAATTTTTCATATTTTATTATATATTATATTTTTAAAAATTACATTGTCCCAACAAAGTTTGTACCCAAGATTAATTTCTTTCCAAATTAATTGCTTTGGTATTTCTTGTAGTATAAGTTGAATAATATTTGTCTTTTGGAAATGCTTCAAAGCCCTAGTTGACATACATTTTTCTAATGTTTCCAGGAGATGGTTCTTGGGTAGCGTCCTCTGGCACATTGAAAAGTTCAGTTTATGTATATTTAAGTCTAATGAAACTTCTTGTCAAACTGTGCCTGTGTAATAACAGTTTAAAGGTGCATTATGTAACTTTTCTGGCGGAGGGTCTGTCCCCATGCCTGTCTGCATGGAGATGTTGCTTTGCCTGGAATGTTCCACAGTGTGACATCAAACACGTATGTAAAACATGTCTGTGTAATCCCTCAGTTGTCCAGGTACGATCCGCAGCAAAAGAGAAATTTAATTCTGTCACTGGGACAAAAGTTTTAGAGTGAGGATGTTTCACTTCTTCACTTGTTACTCTAGTAACCCCGGTTCTTTGAGTGCTGAGGCTGGGCACTTCAAACATCTGCGATGTGAAAATTGACCAATATAATACGCAGATTCATTGTTGTGCATTTGAAATATGTCATTACTTGTGTACTTCCAGGCTCTGCCCCTGTGTCGTTACAGTGATGTGATGAAGCTTACTGTGGGGCGACTAATGGACAAGTCTATAAATGTTGTGAAGAGCGCCATCCAGCTCCTGGCAGCATTCATAGCACACAACCCCTACAGCTGCAAGGTAAACCAGACCAACATGATTATCTAAAAGTGTAGAATGTAATTTAGAATTGTATTGTATAAATATATTGTAATTAAAATATATTTTGTAGTTGAGCAGTGAAGATCTTAAAAAACCTTTGGAGAAGGAGACGGCCAAACTCAAAGAGATGAAGGAGAAGCGCGATGGCAAAGTCCCTGGTAAGAAAAATTATTCTAAAACTCGAAAATTTAAATCCTGAAACAAAAACTCTGATGCCATTTGTTTCACTTGATCTGGTGTATAAAACTACCTGGGTTATTGATTCATAAAAATGTATTACTAGTTTTCATAATGGATTGAAAAGATGCCGGAGAAACTTCTCAGTCCCAGTGTTTCTCTGTCATGTTTTGGGTGTTCAATGTCATTGCACCACAACTGCTGACAAATTATATGGTCATTTTAAAGGTTTGGTTTTTGCCCTGTGATGAGACCAAGGCGAATATGAGCTCACTAAACAGGAGCTGAGACCTTCTGGCTCTGAGGCAGGTAATCTTGGCTGAGCAGAGAAGTGTTTCTGCTCTGCTGTAAGGGTCTGCCGACAGAGAAGAGGCTTTAGACCAAAGATTATTCCTCTGAAGTTCAGTGGAATAAAGGGTCACAGCCTGACAGTCTGAGCGTGTGGTCGGTCGATGTGTCAGAACCAAGAAGAGTGTTCAGCTCCATTCAATGTTTAGTTTGCCATGAGTTCTGTCTTTGGTAATCTGAGGGCTACATGAAATTGACTTTTTAAAATAAATTAAATATTAAAATTTTATCTTCAGTTAACAGCCAGAATCTGGTGAAGATGTAGGCTGGAGCCAACCAAACTAATGCCACTTTGATGTGCAGGTTGGTGCTCCTTCACCCATCCTGAGAACATGCTCTGTATCAGTTTGTGACTCAGTGTTTTGCCTACAAGAGTTATCCCAAACTTAATGTTCACTTGATGCAAATTCGACGCTTCCGATGACACTACTCGGGTCGTTGGTTCTGTTTCTAAAATTCCTATTTGTCAGGCTTGAGCGAAAGGCTTGATGCATTATTCATGTGCATTTTTCACATTTGCATTTATGATTTCTCAGACATCACATGAAAGCAGCATGAGGGGCAACTTGCATGACCCTAAACAGGCTGTTGCGGGGTTTTATAATGCATCCCGAGTTTGTTTTTTTGTTTTGTTTCCGGAGGTTATCGCTGAAGACAAAATGAACCTTTACCATAGACTGAGTTTGGTTTGTCAAATGTCTCGGTTACGAAGACAACAGTAGCTAAATCTACAGTAATCTCCAGAAGTGTCTTTTGGGGATGGCATCTTGGCTGATTGACGTCTGTTTTAACTTTTCTTTACACTGACTTTTGAATACTTTTTTTTTTTTTTTTTTTTTTTTTTTTTTGTATATTTATGATTTTTTTTTTTTAGGAAATGTAAACAAACTGGACTCTGTTTAAACATCTTAATTACATACTGAACTATTTGTTTTTTTGCCATGGATATAATTTAATTTGGATGTGTTTGACTTGTGTTCTGGCAGTGGCTGTGATAAAGGCATCTGAGCTGTGGGCTGCTATGGAGCCGGAGCTACTGGTTACAGTCAGAGCTGAGCTGGAGCCCAGAGGAGAGAGTGAAGGAGGAGAGGAGGAGGAAGAGAAGGAGGGAGAGGAGGAGCAGGAGGAAGAGGACGACAGGGCCACAGGGATCAAGATTGCTCAGTACCTTCGTGACAACAAATACAGGTGCGAACAACTAGTGAGGAAGGAGGTGGAGTTGACAAAAGCTGTTTTTATTTGCCTGACAATAGTTTTGACAGGTACAGTATATGGAAAATGTAAGTGTAATCTTTCAGCACAAATTTATTCGTAATGGCTAAAATTTTGACCTGTTTGTAAACCCTTTATGTTTATACTCAGTTTGTTTTTCCTTATTAAAAGGGAAACGAAAATATGCAAATTAAGTGTAAATAGGTCTGACAAATATGATCAAAACGAGGAAAATATCTTTGGCTAAAGTCAATCTTGCTTCAAACTGCACAGTTTTACCAACTATTAAAAAAAAAACCGGCTTTAGATCTCAACTAGAGATGCACCGATCCAGGTTTCAGTTAAAGTATCAATAGTGTGGCTTTAAGTATCTGCTGATGTTAACAAATGGGCCTACATCAATCAGTAAAGTGTCCAACCAGGACACTTTACTGCTG
>KN509106.1:20016-41263 GCA_000787155.1 Scartelaos histophorus
TGACACCTGATACCACAAATTTTCCCGTATCTATTCTTTGATACAGTATTGGTATCGTTTCATTCCTACTTTTCAAAAGAACCAAGCTGATCATGGACTACTGAAATGATTAGAGTTTCATTTGACTCATGTTTGACCTGTTGCACATCCCTATTTGAAATGGTTGAAACAAATTTAACCAGTATTCTAATTAAGCTTTTTTTTTAAATGGCATTAGCTAAAGTCGAGCCAGTTCATGTACTAATTATCCATATCCTTTTCCTCCTCAGAAATGCAGTGCGCTTGTGTGTGAAGGCCCACCGCTGTTTCCCTGAGTCTGACATCTTCTCTCTTCTGTCCACTCTCTCTTCTGAGACCTTAATGGACACTCTGGCTTTCATTTTCAAAGGTAATGAAGCGAGTGTCGCATACATAATGTATTCTTCTCCATAGGTGCCCACACTGAGAGGTTTTTACTTAGAATGAAATGTCATAGTTGTTTTTCATTAGAATGATTCATTAGATGTATTAATACGAAACTTCCTGTTCTTTGGCCCTAATGTCTGTAAAAATATTCCTGGTTTTGGTTCAGTACATGCAAGGTTAAGGTAAAGGTACACTTTAGTGATTCACATAGTGAAATTGTATTGAGCCTTTTCACTCTTGAATATTTACAATCAAATCAGAGAATACAAATTCTCTCAATGAGCCACTTGCCAAAGCATCATGTGCAGTGACTCACTGAATAATCCATATCCATATATATTATAAAGTGTATGTCAGGGGCTCAACAGTCATTTAAAAGAAAAATGTAATATTCATGGTTTTTTAAATATCTAATAGATAAATCAAAAAAGTAGATGATAGATTAATTGGTAAAATAATGGGTAACTGTGTTTGTTATAGCTCTATTTGTACAGACATGGCTATTATATATTACTTGCACATTAAGGTCAGATGATGACATTATAATTTTCAGGCTCTGATGAGGACTCTGCAGATGTGAGCCAAAATCTGCCCCCAACTCCCCAAAAGGAGGAAAAGGAGGGCGATGAGGGTGAGCTGAAGAAACAGGAGATGCTGGTGCAGTACCTGACAGACACGGAGGCGTTTGCACTGCAGGTGGAGAAGGCCATTGCTGTCATCAACACTATGCTCTACTGGAAAACCACCTCAGGTAAAAAAGCAGCCAAAGAAAGCCAAATAACACCCCCGAAATGTCTGATATCACAAATGATATCGTAGGCCAACAATATTTAGGTAAGATTAATATTGTTAAAAGGCAGATTTTTATCTTCGAATACAGAGTTCAGAGCCAAGGTTCAGGTAACATTTGAATTATTCTTATAGAAGCAAAATGCACAACTGCCTCTTGCCACATTTACCTTTATCTGAAACCTAAATTTTCAAAGTAAAATTCTGATTCTGATCTGTGAAGCAACTACAACATTCTGTTAAGTTATCATTGGGCTATTATGATTATTTCCTAAGGTACACAGCAGCCGCTTGAATGTGACTCATGACGGGAAAGTTGTCTCTAGTTGTCGCCCCCTACTGGCTGTGGTCACTGGGGGGAGGGTGGAAAGGGTTATTTAGCCCTAAAAGTAAAGCTAAATTCTACACATGTAGGATGCCGTAAAGTCATGTAAAATTCACTTTAAGTCATGAAAAAGCCATGGAGAAGTTTTGAAATTTTGTCAGTGAAAAATAGTGGGAACCCTGTTAACTGACTAAAAAAATTATTAACTTATTTTGAATTGATCTGTTTCTCTTAGTGGTGCAGGAGGCTGTGCAGTTCTGTGTGACAGTCTGTGAGTTCAGCGTTGCAAACTCGATCAGTGGAGTGAGGAAGATGCTGCCTTTGGTTTGGTCAACGGACGCAGCCATTAAAGATGCAGTGGTCCAGGCCTACAGGAGACTCTACCTCAACCCACAGGGAGACACTGTCAGGTACGAATGGCTCAAATCTATTCAGAGACACGGGTTATATTTGAGCCTTCCATTTTCAACAATACTCAACACTTAAACACTTAAAGCACATCCAAAATACTTTATAACTTATCCACTCAGTTTTTTTTTACTGGATTCTCCTCTCTGTAACATGACATATTTAATAGTTCATGATGTAAATGGTTTAACCCTACTGTATGTGATATGAACCCAAACCAACCTACCATCTTTGTTTTAATTGCTTAACTTTTAGATGCTGCCCCCTCCCCTTGTATTAGGTTTATTTGCTAATGTTGAGTCATTTTGCCCATTAACTTGCTTTATTGCAATAAAAATGTGCCCTGTGGAGACCTCCACTGTAGCATAACTGTTCACGTCATTTATTTTACCCCCTAAAATCTATTAATTAAATTGTGAGAAAGCCACGATGACTTTATTGCTCCTCGGGGAAATTACTTGGACACAGTAGCTCAGTTATGGTAATAAAGTAACAAAAATGGCCAAACAAAAAGAGCAAGAGACTGTAAATGTGTGCCTTATGTAACGTGTAGAATAAAGGAAAATATAGGCAGGCTATAGTAGGTGGTGGGGTAAGGAGTATATGCTGTGCGCAGTTTTAAATCGGATTTATTTAACCCAACATTTTATGATGGCCATACTAAGTGGAAACTTTCTGACTAGGACAATTTTAGCAAGCTGCTTTTTTTCTCCACAATGTTCAGGATGAAAGCTCAGACTCTGGTGGACAACCTCTCAGAGCTGATGGTCGATGCATCTCTGGGAACAATCCAATGTCTGGAAGAAATTGTGAGTTACCTTCTGGCATTATATTTAAGACAAAGTGATCTATTGTGTAAACTCTTAACATTGACTGTCTCTTAGGTCCAAGAGTTCTTCGGCAGTGGGAGCAGTCTCCAGTCCACTGTGGTCCAGGTCCTTTGGGAAAGATTTACAGGCAAACGGGAGACTTCCAGCCTTCACAGGAGAGCAGCAGTGCTGTTACTGGGCATGGCTGCAAGGTGAGCTCTATGCATTACAAATGAAAACTTATCTTTTTCTAAATGTTTAGCATTCAACTTAAATATAACCAAAATTGTACTTTTAATTAAGAGGGCAGTTGGTGGTTTTCAGAATCTAGAACGTGATATTGTATACACAGATGGGGACATTGTACTTTGCAATGGAATATCCAAAAGGTAAATTCACAAATGTTGAACCTGTTCATTTATATTAGTGACTAGACCCAAGAACTCACTGTATTACATCACAATCTGCATTTTAATAAAACTTATTGTAGCTGCCCCCATCTGTATTAATTATTAGCCTATACGATGTTTTGATGTAATCTGAAACCCACCATTAATTTAAAAATGAGAGTTGCATGTTCAGTACATGCCAAATCCACTATGGCAGTGGTTTTCCCACTGCAGTATATCTGTGCCTCTACACTAGAGTTTACTTATTTAAACTTAATTTTATCTACATCCTTGTTCTCATTGTGGGTTATTTGCTTTATTCCACTTTGACTATGATTTAAGTATTGTCCAAAACATCATACTGGGGGTGTTCTACATGTGTATCTGATGGAATTTACAGCAGTTACCCTGGTGACACAATGCACGCATTAGCAAACACTGCAATAAAATAAAAAATACTAAATGGATTTACAAGACTCATTTCCCAAAGCCTTTGATCAATACAAGCATTTATGGTCCTGTTTAGGTGTTGGATTATTAATAAAAATGTGAGACTAACTGAAGCCGTGTGCTAATGCCTAGCTACTCTGACTGTAATTTTAAAATATAAGAGACTTGTCTAACAGCACAGGCTTGGTTCACTTGTAGTTCCAACAAAATCAGTTCTATCTGGTCATTGCATTAAAATAAAGATCAGTTTTAAGTCTAATAACATCTTCTGACAGAGTAATGCCTATAGTTAGCATCTCACCCTCAGGGAATGTTTATGACCTTAGCTGTAAAGTACAAATATATAGACCTTGTTTAGATCTGATGGCATGCAGTAAATCTGTATATTATTGATAGGTTGTGCAGAAGGTTTGAGAGGAAATGGACTCTGCTTTTAAGTTATTACAGAGATTAGTGTTTTTCAGAGTCTCGAATGTGATGTCATACTCCCAGATGGCGGGCGAAGAGACCCTATTCATTATTGGTTTTTTTTAAAGACTTTTCCAAAAGGAAAAAGCACAAATGAACCTGATCATTTGTTCGTGACTAGACTTTAGAAATATATTTTGACAATATTTATTTTGCCAGCCTCTCATTTGTAAATGTTGTGATGTGATGTCTGGAACTTGACAATATAGAAGGCTATTATAAAATATCAGGTCCGCTACAATACAGCTAAAGTCACGACTCGCAACCATTTAACTAGGCTCTGTGCCAGTGCCTTTTAAAATGCTTTATCCCCCTTCAGCCCAGCTCAAAGACTGACGTGTGTTTGGAAGAGTGAGTACAGAGAGAGAACTATCTGCAGCCCACACACTCTGCAGCCTCTCCATCCACAAGCATTTATAACCTATGAAATCCACTGTGCTGTCCCCAACCCATCCTCCTACACCTATTATAGCTGGGCTAATGGTGGGAAAGTTAAACCAATAAAGAATAATTACTTTTGACTAGAGCTGCAAGATTTTTTTCTATATTTTTCCAAGTATTACAAAATATTCACAGTGCACATTGTAAACAAACCCAGGATCCTCATGTTTTGGGTAAGATAGGAAATGACTATAGATAAGAAACTGCTAAACTAAATGCAAGAATCCCACATGTTTTTGAACTCAAAGTCTGAATTGTATTGCAGGTAAAAAGACGGCATAAATGTTTGCAACTTTTCATTATCAAAATCAAACCTATTAACAGCTCAGCCCTACTAATCTTAGAATATGTATTTTTGATACAGTTTTAAACAGTGGTAAAGAGATATGTATCTGTGTGTTTTGGCAGGTCTAAGCAGGAGGTTGTTCTCAGTAATCTGCAGACCCTGTGCTCTGTCGCTTTGGGTGAAAAAGTGACTGAGGATTTTCTTTTGGCCCGAGACACAGTGATAACCATCTGCAGCATCACTGACCACGTCAGAGTAAGATTTGAGATCTGATTTGAATCTGGTTAATATTGGTTATTTGTGTTAAGTTTATGTTGAATTTGTATTTTTGTTGTGCAGCAATCCAAAGGTGCTCCTTTTAGACTTCCCCAGGAAGACCAGCTCTTCACCGGCCTGTGCCAGGCCATAGCTGAAGGTAGGTGCATAAAGTTTGCCCATTGCTGTGACTCATTCTGTTGTCTCAAAGGAGACATGATGTACTTTCTTCTAGTACGTAATAATAAACTATAACAAAAAAAATGTAAGTTGCATTTTGTTGTGACAAACGGTGGATTTTTAAATTCTTGACTAAAGGTACTCAATATTTTTTAACCTTGTGTATGACGCTAGTTGGTCTTGGCCCCAAATTCACAACAATAATGCAGAATGACTCAAACATTCATGAATTAATCAAAACAGCAGCCCAGCTTTGGATCCATCATACTCATGGTTGGAATTCTTTGTAATTGCTAGCCTTGGTGAGCTTCATTGACTGGAGCCGACAGCTATGAGTGACGTCACACTCCCTTAGTGCACATCAAAATACACCTTTGATTTAATTATGAGCTTTTAGCCATGTTATAACAAAGCCCTCATAATTATGCTTGATGTCTCCTTTTTAAGGTGTTGTGATGGAGGACCCGTATTGGCAGAGCTTCATGGAGCAGGCCGTCAGACTGATCTACTTCCTGGCTGAGTCACCTGACCAGCTCTGCTCTCGCCTCCTGCAGCGCTGCGCTCGTCTGTTGCTCGATCAGATCACAGAAGGAGGAGAAATCAACAAAAACTCAAACCAAGATGGTTCCCAGGACTCCGAGCAGGGGGAACACGGTGAGTCATGACGTTTATAAGGATATTGCCGTTTCACTGTAGTGTGAGAAGAAACCTCAAAATTTTATTTTCAATTTTTGACACATGACCGAATAAATGCTGATCCTTGTTTACTTCCATTCACATGTCTAATAACGACCTTCTTGTGTCCCTAGATAAGTCACACAATAAGGTATTAAACATAACGCTCTGTAAACGGTGTAATCCTTCATTTGTTCAGGAGTTGTTCAATGTAGAGATGGTTTCAACTCTGCTAACCTGGTTTCAAATTGAAAATGAATATCTTGGGGGAGAAAGACATGCACTCTTACTGTGAGCTGGGGTGCCTCTTCAGACACAACTTGTCTCCATGTAGATGGAGAACCTTAATGCTATAATGCTGGACATTCCAAACAAATCAACATCTACATGGAGGCAAATAGGTGGTGTGCCCTCTTCCAGAAAAGTTGCATAGTTTATTCAAGTTCTTAACATCATTTGTGGAATTGTGACTCTATGTGAGTATGGTAATATATATTTCTTGACATAGTTGGTTGTTTTTTACAACTTGACACAGATTTGACAAACTGCATTCATATTTGATCTGTTTCTGCTCCTTGTGTATTCATTGTCACATGTTTTCTGCACAGTGAGTTGTGTGTGCCTGGCCCAGCTGCTGGGGCTCTGCGGTGCTGTGGCGTTCTGGCAGGTGTCTCATCTGGAGCGCAGTGTGAGCGCGGAGCTGCGGAGGAGGAGAGGCGAGACGGAGGAGAGGGAGGAGAAGGAGAAGGGCCCGACCAGCAAGTCCAAGGTAAACAACAGCACACATGTCTGTAATGAACCAGTGTTTCCTTTAGATTTGTGCCTCACTGGTTAGTGCTGTAGCCTCAGAGCATTAAGGCTCCGGGTTCAAAAGATATATATTGACATGTACAACATTTACATTTCAAAAATTTCTATAAACTATGCCTGTTATACCCCCATAATCAATGCAGAAATCTGTGTGGAAAAACCAAGAACAGAGATGTGATATTTTAGTCTTACTGTGGGTTAAAATAGGAAAATTATATTCATGAATCTTTTTAGTTTGACTTAAATGTTAAACATCTGAAATCCTGACCTTTTTCAGTTTACTCTCAAAGGCTACGCAGGAGGTATTGAAGCAAAGTCTTTCTTTCTTTTTGTATATCCATCCATCCATCCATCTTCTCCCGCTTAATCCGGCTGGGTCGCGGGGGCAGCATGCTGCCCATTACACTATGCACCAGACCCAGACCCTATGACCCCTCTGCAGGTGGTGAGCCCACAGGAGGGTGGGACTTCCTGCCGGTCCCTTGTTGTACACTGTTCATAGGGTGTTGCATGCATGGTGGCATTTCATAATCTACTATCAAACTTGACATTTGACTAAGTCTTTGTTATTTTGAGAGTAAACTACTAATGAAGCATTAAATTTTAAAGTGTCTTTACAGGGGGCCAAGGAGGGCCGCAATTAATAAAGTGTCAGTCAGTGTCACACATCTTAATTTAGTGTCACAGGTAACAGGAACCCTAATTACTCAGCGCATCAGGAAAAGCAAACTAATTACTTTTTAATTACTGTTGTGATAAAAAAGAAAAACTTTCAGTAATCTCTTAAGAAGCACTGATCTGCATTAAAGGTACTACATGTAGGTCGTTTACAGAATATTTTGTGAACATTATGGGTTCACACAAATGTATATTTATCACAATCAATTTAATCTCAACTGAAAAAGATTTTGGTTAAATGAAGTTACCGATGAGCCATTAAAATGATTTAATTAAACAAACGTTTGACTGATGTCAGGTATCACACTGCCATGTTTGTCAATGAGGGTGATGACCACATTTGGCCCCTAGGCCATAGTTTGTATACAGGAACAATTGCATTTTAAATAAATTGTAATTCTGTATTATCAGTTATCTGTATCAGTTGGTCTAACTCTGTCCTTTTAAATGTACTGACGCCATGTGTTTTGTCTTCTAATCCCAAACAGCAAGCAGCCAGTGAGAGCGCCATGGAGGAGGAGCTGGGTTTGATGGGAGCCTCTGCTGAAGACACTGAAGCTGAACTCATCCGAAAAATCTGCGAGACTGAACTTCTTGCTGGTACAATCCTCCTTTTTGACTATTCTCAAATTACCACGAGAATGTGGCACAAACCGTTCATGAATAATTGGTAATGCTACATGATTACTAAATGGGGGTTATAGTAATTATAATAGTAAAAAGTCAGTTGTTACTTATTCAAGGAAATATAAAAACGACTTTATATAAATTCTGGCCAAATCAATGACACATGTAAGGGTATATATGACAAAAGTATTTTTAAGTGTATTTTTCTCTTGTTTTACCTGTAGAGGAGAACCTGCTGTGTGCGTTCCTGCCCCTCCTGGTGAAAGTCTGCAGCTCCCCGGGACGATACTCCCACCCACAGCTCACCACAGCAGCCTGCCTCGCTCTCTCTCAGTACATGATGATCAGGTAAACAGAACAGGAACACCAACAAACTCCATAATGATCAGTACTAGTAAATAAGTTAGTTGATGGATAATTTCTGTGAAGTACTTCTAAATATGATCAAGCCACAGCACCAGAAAAGGAACCATATTTCAAATAGACCTTTTTTATTAGCTTTTTTTCTTAAAAAAAAAAAAAAACCTCTGCTCATTCAGACTTTACACATTGAGCTCGGGAGTATCGTGTACTTTGTGATGACTTTTACAGGGACATTTTGTAAAGAGAATGGTTGAAATTAGTGCTGAAGTTTATACTGGGAATATGATGCAAATTGTAGATCAGTAATGCAGTCTAAAATGTACAAAAAAGAATAATAATAGTAAAGGAATGATCTGCCAGTATCAAAGATGTCCATCTCCCTTCCCTCCTCTCCCTCCTCTGCAGCCCGTCCGCCTGTGAGGAGAACCTGCGTCTGATGTTCACTGTTTTGGAACGCTCCTCTCTCCCTGTGGTAAGGGCCAACGCCATCATCGCCCTGGGGGACCTCACTGTGCGCTTCCCCAACATCCTGGAGCCCTGGACCCAGAACCTCTATGCAAGGTAACATAAGCCATATTTATAATGCTACTACCGCCTCAAAGAAAGTATGTTTTGATGAGGAAACAACACTAACATAGATCAGAAAATGGGTAATATGGGCTCATTTAACACTCCAGTTAACAAGTTCATGTTACAGAATGGAAATGACTAGGTGTTGGAGGGCATGCTGATGCTTTAGCATTTGTCTGATTTAAACTATTAGAAACCAGAGCATTGTTTGTCTGCCATGCTAACGGCTTATAGGATTTCAGAGAATAAAAAGCTTTACTGCTTATTTTCATGCTTTGTGGCCATAACAGTTTGTCAAAACCTGATCCCATCAGATGTCAGAAGCTAAGCTGGGCTGAGCCTGGTTAGTACCGCTGAGAATACCAGGTGTCACAGTGGGGCACCAGTGGCAAAAATGTGTTGGCAAGTTGGCTGAATTGTCTTGCTGAAGAACTAGTGTAAAAGTGGAGGGTGGGTGAACGTCTGTTGATACAGATTGGCAATAGCTTAATGCCACAGAGTGTGGAGTGAATGAATAATGTGCTATAAAGCACTTTGGGTGCCTTGAAAGGCGCTGTATAAATTCATTAATTAATGTACCATTAGATGCAGACAGCACTTAAACATTGTACAGGCAGTTCTTAAAGTCAAAATAAGGTGCACTATCAAGACAAATATCACTTTATTACATGATACAGCCCCCCTTAAGTAGTCTTAAATTATGTGTGTATTCCCTCAGAATTCAGAGTAACTTCAGCAAACGGAAGCAAAATATATTCACTTAGTCCAGCTGACCAAATTAAACCTTTTGTTCTAGTCTTCAACTTGCACTATTATCATACACAATAGGGCTGAACAATTTGGAGCTCAATATTGTATTTTCCCAACAGCGTTGAATCAGCATTGAATTATTAAGAACATAAATTCCACATGCAAAGTTTGTCATTTTGTCAATTCTCATAGACATATTTAAATGGTAAACTAATCCCAGGATCGCATTTCAGAATCTGTTACTACAGGGTTACCAGTTTTTATGCCAAATAAGTCCGGCTTACATACCGTAACTTCAAAATATCCAATTTCCTTATTGCGTCCATTTCAGTTGATTTCACTTATGATTAATCTTGCTGCTCTTATGTGTAATATCATCTTTGGTACCACCCTCCTTCCCCTGTCTCTTTGCTCTCACCTGGCGTGTCTTTCCCTGTAATACATGACCCAATCGTTGGATCAGTCACAACCAGGGCGAAGTCGATCTGTACGAGTCCAGTGAACTGTTACAGCTGCCCACCTGCTTCACTGAACTGCGTGATGGGAAAAGTTTATTCTCTCCATCTCCAAACTACTTCACGGATCATCTCAAAAGTTTGCTCCTCGATTTGAAGAAGAAAAAAGAGAAAAACTTGATACTTGGGCTGACCTCCTCTGTTGCCTTGGAAACCGGAGGGCATTTTAAGCCTGAACTCCAGTAGTGAACCGGGGCGGCGCTTAGGACCCCCCGTGTGGTGAAAGCATTAGAAAACAATGAAGCTGCTAATTACAGTAGTGAATGAATGCAACCGTGTGTGAGTTGTAATTATGTAGGACAATATGTAGCAACAAGAAGGGAATCATTTTAAAGTACAAGGTTCCACATTTTCTTTTTGTTTGTTTTAAACATAATTCTTCTTTTTTGGATGAAGATCTATAAAAGTATCTGTTTGAAAAATAAGTTCAATTATAACAAGAGGAATGAAGTTTCTAAGTTCTACTGCGCTTGGCATTTTAAAATACAAGATGATTAATGAATGTTTTCTGTACTTTTACGTGTTCCCACTGCTGCACGGTACAAGTTCTATCAACCAAGCAGCTATTTGAAGTTCATTTTTAATTATACTAGTTGTTAATACTCACTGGGACTTGTTTCTCGTTATGTAAAATATTCAGTCCTTTTCTAAGCGCACTGCCCTCCTCATGTGTGAGAGAACAGATAAGCGTGTCACCGCTCATTTTCCCTCTCACCTCCACCTCCACTGTTCCTCCCTGTCCGCCCTGAGTCCTCCTGATAAGAGCATTAAGAATTAATTGCTTGCTTATTTCTGTACAGTGTTGTAATTCCAGCTGTGGCGAGTACTAGTGCCACGTACAGTGGACTGATGCTTTGCCAAGAGTCGTGCTCTGGCCTCACACGGGTAATGAGGTCCTTTGTTGTGGTGTGTTTGGCAAAAGCTTTGGTTTTAAAGAGGATGAAGTCACAGATGGCACAACTCATTTGCAGTAGAAACTAGGTAGTTATGGTTGTTTGGGTCAACATAATTCCCCAGTCAAAATAACTTTCACAATTTAACATCAAGTTTATAAAATGCATGAAATCTCTAAAATGCTTTAGAAAAATACATTTTACATGGGCTTATTGTGGGTAAGGTACACTTTAATGTCTCACGGTGAGACTTTTGGGCCGTTCGTTTGGTTTACGGCAGATGACACAGATCTTGAGCCAGGTTCATGGTTGAGACATTTGTTTTAAGACATTTAAATTTGTTTTAGTTGTAATTCAAAATTTATAATTCAGCTGATTTTTCAGTATTTGCCTTTTCCTCTCCTCATTCACTCTTACAGAGTTAAACCACCTATCAGAGCATGATGGAGCCTGACTGATGGGGGAGAGGGTGTGGAATCTCAATATGACAACATCAGATTTATTTTCCTTTTTTGCCCTTCCCTTTTAGGCCTGTTTGCATTTTGAATGGTAATAAGTTTGCCTTGCCCTGATCTAAGGACAGGAGCTGAGTGTGTTTCCACTGGCCACAGTCTAATGAAGGAGAATCTTTAATGACAGAGCATGTTCCCTACAGGCTGGGCGACGAGGAGCCGTCCGTGAGGCAGACGGCTGTCACAGTTCTGACGCAGCTCGTCCTGAAGGATGTGCTCAAGGTCAAAGGTCAGATCAGCGAGGTCGCTCTGCTGCTAATTGACCCCGAACCGCACATCGCCAGCCTCGCACTCAACTTCTTCAATGAGCTGTCAACAAAGGTGCGCAACCATTCACATTTGAACCAAACATATTTTTATACTGTGCTTTTTTTTCATTTCTCTAGGAACATAGTTGTTTTGATTCACCAGTGATTAGGCTGTCTGCTGCTGAATCAGACCAGACTTATCAGACTTATCACCAAAATAATAAAGTTTAAAAAAAAAAAGATCTTATGAGCAGTTTGGAAGAAGCTAGAATAACTTGCTGTTTTCATTGCATTCGAGCAGGGACTTAATAATTGATACGCTTTCTTACTTGCAAGTTATTCACGTTTAAAAATGTATGAAAGTGTCTAGCAATATTTTCTAAATCTAGATTCATGTTGCTTGCTCCCTTTCACTTTTCCCACTCATAAATATGTATGTTACTTGCTCCTCAGGACAATGCCATTTACAACCTGCTCCCGGACATCATCAGTCGATTGTCTGATCCAGAACGAGGAATGAACTCCGAGGACTTCAACACGATCATGAAGTAAGACTTCTCTCTTCCAACTAAACAAATAAAACAACAAAAATCAGTTTTATGATTTACTATGATTGTATTTTTTGTGTGATTTTTAGGCAGCTGTTCTCTTACATTACTAAAGAGAGGCAAACGGAGTCCCTGGTTGAAAAACTGTGCCAGCGCTTCAGGACCGCCAAGTGAGTGCATCTTCATTACCGCGTTTTTCCACATTAATATTTAGCACATGGGGAAAATGTCAACATGTCATCCACAACATGGCCACATACAAATCATAATACAGTAACACAGATGATTATTAGTGGCTGGTAAGGATAGTACAAGATCTCCTGCTACAAGATCTCGCAAGATAAAATTGCTGCAGGAGTTTTCAGTGTTTTGGATTGGATCAAAAAGGGTTATGTGCTGTTAATTGTACCTTTTTTAACAAGCCATTCCAAGAAACAGTGCTACAATAACATGTTTATTTTGGGGTTTTTTTTGTTGAGAGGGAAACTTGTGCCAAACTTCATTTTCTCATTCTCGTGATTTGTTTCGTCTTGTGGGCATTGTCTCCTCCCACCCCTATTAGTAGTTGAAATTGAAATTTTAATTGAGATTTATTTATTTCTCATTGCCAGGGACCAGCTTGGGTCTTTTTTTAATGTCTTTTAAAATGAACTAGTTTTGTTTTTCACATTTTGACCAATTTGCAGTTGTCCAAAGTTATTTCTTAAGCAATCTGGACTTTTTAATTATTCATTGTGATGAGTTTACAAGCACATTTCATGATTTTGAGAAGAGAGCAGAGTCGGTAAAGCAAACCCTTGGCATGCTACCTCCTGATTACTTACAATAAAACGCTACGCAGCACACAGTGGACATGTATTGTTTAACTAGTTTTTGAGGTCAAAACCTATTCTGCTCATGCGGGAAAAAGTTATATGGCCTTATAACGAAATAAAATCGTCATCGGATCAATATAAGACATTTTTGTCATATCGCGCCGGCGTACTAATAACCCTAGTAATGATATTCCCAGTTCCCATATAAAATAGCAGTGTTTGAGGCTCACAGGCAGAACCAGCTCAGGTCTGACTCACCCGTCCATGCTCTCCTCAAATGAAGGACATTTTATTCCACTGCACCAAAGCAAAGTGAATTTAGTCAAGACGTTCATAGAAAATAAGATTTGAGCTAAACGGCGGAACAAAGTCTGATTAATGAATGCATTTTTTGTGATTAGCTATGCATTTCACATCGTTGTCTGATGGGTACAATATGATGTTATAATGTCAGATGGAGGGCAGGGGCCTACTGTATGTAACTCTGTGTTTTGAAAGGAATGGGCACAAAATCCACACGTGCTGAACTTTATTTGTCAGGGACTGGCTCCACAAACTTGACTTGTTAATCTTAAGGTTTAGTCTGTTCAGCTTGCAACAACTGTGTCTGGTTGGCGACTGCTGCAGTAAGATACATTTATTTGATTTAGATTTTAATGATTTTTCCTTATCTAAACATTATTTGTTCTAAGTGGACTGGCCTGGAGATGATAACCAGGTCAACTGATCTGCATTTTGACCGTCTGAAGTTGTGCTGTGTAATTTTACTAGTGCAGGATTTGCCACCTGCTCGTCTCCAGAGATGAGATGTTGGCGTCTGGAATGTTCCACTGTATGGCATTTTATTCTGTCTTCTTGGAGATGAGCAGGTGGGGCAATGTAGTAATTTTAAAAAGTTGCAGGTTAGATTTGTGGGGCACCACCGCTCAATAGAATGAACTTTTTTGCAATACATAACTCAGTTGGATTCAAAGAAAAGATTCATTTTGCGCCTTTTTAAAGACAAATTCTACCATCAAATTGTGAGCTGCCTTCTTGCTTAATGTCAAACGAAGTATTTTGTCATCATCGTGTTTATCATGTAACGTAAACCTGACTGTGTCCTGTTTCTCTCTCAGGACGGAGAGGCAGTGGTGTGACCTGGCCGTGTCCCTGTCCCTTTTGTCCATGTGTGAACGTGGCTTTAAGCGTCTGCAGGAGTGTTGGGAGTGTTACAGCGATAAACTCACTGAACCTGGAGTCTACCAGCCTCTGCTCAACATCATGGCCAAACTCCGCAGAGGAGCCAAGGCGCAGTTTAAGGTGACTCATATTTTAAATCTGCTTTTCAAGATTAAAAGGACCGGAAGCAGCTCCTTGACCACAAAATGAAATGGTCTAAAATGGAAACTGGAAATGATCGTTATAATAGTTGTGTAACTGGAAAAAAATTGCTTGTTAATAACATAATAACTTTTTTGCCAAATCATAACATAAAAACTCATATTACAGCCATTTGAAATCTGTCTTGCATTTCCAGGCTCAGGTGGATGAGTTTGAGAAACGTCTGACTGCGGTCCACACTAAAGGTCTGGAGAACGTAGAGAGTCCTGAGATGGAGGAGGAGAACCAGAAGGCCGAGAGAAGCACCCTGCGAACACCACTGCCGACGAGAGGCCGTGCCAAGGCCAAGAGAGGTGAGTACAACAGGAGAAACGACTTATGCTCTTTAAACGTGCCATTTTAAAAATAAACTTTGTTGATGCAGGTCAAACAAAAGCTTCAGTCTCGAGTCAGGAGGGCGACAGTTTTGTGACACCTCGGAAGACTCGCAAATCGAAGAAAGCTCAGATCACGTTCAGCAGCGACGAAGAAGAGGATGAAGAGGGTAAGTGGGGAAGAATAAACGGAAGTGGCCTGAGAGCAGAAAGACGAGACATGACGCTGGAGTTTGAACGCAGGAGAAGTTTATTTAGCATCAGTACAGGACCCAGAGACATGAATCCATCAATGCTTTGTGAGATGGTGAACTGGGAAGGCAATTTCTGGCAAAATGTGTGTGTGGCCCTGTACATGAAAAAAGATAAAGACGACAATCAGAGGCCAGAGCCAACAACTCGTAATAAAACTTTTAATAATTTAGTTAGATGCAGACAGAACATGGCACTAATTTTGACCTTAAGAGCTGCTTTTACAATCTACTGGAGTATATCAAAGTTTACTTTAATTGGGCAAAAACGGGTACATAATATATTAGATATTTGGAAGAAATGGTTAAGTCGATATCTTAATTTCTGCAGTCTTCCCTTAAATACTTTTTTTTTCTTCCTTAGATGCTGTGATGGCTGAGAGTGAGACCCCTAAAGTAACGACCCCTATCGCTCGCACTTCTCGACGTGCTCGCCTCAGGAATTAACCTTTTATCTTTCAAATCTTTTACTTTGTTTTATCCTTTTTTGTCCTCTACATTTTATCTTTGTATATATTTTAACACAACTGTGGCTAATGATCTTATCAGGCTCTTTTAATAAACCTGTTTCTGGTTTCTACAGTTCTGAGTGGCTGCTTTACATTTTAATTCTGATGCTCATCTATGTGTTTAATTTCAAAGGGGTAACACATTGTCAGGCAGAATAGTCTGAGGGGCTGTTCCCAGATATACATGGCTACATCCACAAAATCTTGCAATAAAACAAAACGCTGTAAAAGCCGCACGGTTTTCCATGTTGTAAAGCGTCCACCACCTGCTCGCCTCCATGAAGCTGCCTGAGATACTCCTATCGGCATTGAATTGTTTATTTTTCATTAAGTGATTGATGTTTATTGCTAAAATAATCAAAAAAACTGGCTTGCCTCTCCACAGATCTGACCTTTGCTTGTTGGCATCACCTGCTTGTGCAGTGCCAAGAATGTTCCACATTGTGGCATTTAACTTGCCAAAAAACTGGTCCATGAGTGGCTGACGTCCTCCACTCAGTTACATAGAGCATCTTTAAAAATATGCTCAGTAACAGTTTGAGAGTCGTGAAATGATTGCATAAATTTCAGAACAAGTTTGTAGTGCTCTAAACTATTTTAGCTTGTCGTTTTTACATAATATTGAATATTTTCTTTGTGATTTTAATGTGCACAATTGTCAGATCACACAGGGTGTATTTGTGCACTAGTGCTACAGCTCTATAGAGGCGCTCGGGCACCAGTCTGACAGTTGCATCTATTTGTATTCTGCTGCCCTGGACCATCCAGATTTATGCTTATATTTGGTGCTGCTGTGTCATTGTCTCAAACAGTGCTTCTGCCACAGTTTGGAAAGACCGTTACTGCCCTGACTTGTACATACATAACTTATAGTTTGTTCTCCTCTGAAAGTTACCCAAGTGTTCAGTATTGTACTAGATATTAAATCAGATGATGGAGATTGTGTTTTTGGAAACACTGGACCCTTGCCAACAAGCAAGTAGCAACAAGCAAATTTATTGGAGGGTAAATTGTCCTTAAAATGGCGTCCGATGGGAATAAAGATGAGGAAATATGGCAAAACATTTTTTTTTTTTTCAATTTTGTAAAATTGTCTCGACTCTCCCAATATTTCTATTACAAAATCAACATGCATTTAGAGAGTGGATTGGCTGTAGACCAAGCTGACTATTGACAAAGATTACTTCCTCTGTTTGATTAATTTAACAATAGACAGAAGAGGGTACTCAAAATCGTTTCATAGCAACTTTCATTACATTTTGTGGACAATGCATTTCCAACCCCCACATACCTGTAGCCCAATCCTTACCTTTTTGTATTTTCCCTTTTGTATTCGTCTCCCCAACCATCCACCTCCTCACTCTCCTCCTACACCTCTCCTCTCAGACTTCACTTCTCCGCCCCATCTCTCTCTCTCTCTCTCTCTCTCTTATATCCCTCCCTTTCCCAAACACCATCCTCCAAAAAAGCGAGGGAACATTTCTGATTTGTTACATAAAAACACTTGCCAAAAGATGAGCTAACACCTCACTGCACCAGAACAGGGTTTATGAGGACAAATCTTCCTTTAAATGGCGTCTTTAAACGTCACAAAGGTGGACGGGGGTTCTTGTACTTCTACTTCAAATTAAGTCAAATGTGGAAGGGAATTTGGAAAGAGGTTTGAAAGGTTTTATACAAAGGGCTCCTTGGTACCTTGGTAAACCCAAAAAAACGGGTGTAAATTAAATCTAGTGCTACAACCTGGCACAAAGCATCTCTCCTGTTAATGTAGATTGTGCACTGTCCCTGTCTCATAAATAAAATAAAATGAAGCGGTTATTCCAAAACTTGGTATCAAAAGTAAAGTTAGAAATTTAAAGTGAAGAGAAGTTCCTATTGTATATGGACCAATGACATATAAGGATTTTTAACAGGCAAATTTTGAAATTTAGTTTCTATTTAATTTTTCCAGTTATTTACACTGTCTGCAACTATTTTTGACATTTATACTAAGCATTTTTAGTGTTTTTAATGTTCATGAATTGGCTACGACCTAAAAAAATGTCGTTTGGTGCGACCGAGAATAACCTTAAACTTGTTTTATTTTCTAAACATGGTTGGAATGTTAATCTAAACTCTGATTAATATGAACATGAGATTGAGATTTGAAAAAATGGACACGGACAATATTTGTTTGAATATTATGGGGGAAATATCGATTCAAGAAAGATTAAATTTCATGTGGGACTAAAAACACTTCAGAAAATATGACAAAAAATAAAGAAAAGTAATTGATTTGATTAGATTTAGAGTAATTTTAAAGAAGTTTAAAATCATCAGTTAAGGGTGGATGGTCGCACCACATGAACATTTTAACACTTTAAGTACAAAAAACATGCAGAATAACTCATGATTTCTGAAAAAAAATATTTGGTTCCATGGAGATCAGAGGTAGTACCCGGTATGTGGAGAATTATTATCAAATTTAAACATTTTTAACTGAATAAATTGCATTTGGTCATGTCATTGACCTTTATACTGGCTCTATTATATAAATATACTTGACTCTTGTGAGGTTTAAGACATGTTACAATGTTAGGACATAGACATGTTAAGACATGTTTATTTCATCCACACGTGTTTGGGTCACACTTTATTATTCGTCTGTGTACGACCTCAGTGCTCAAAATCCTCGGTTCCACCTTGTGATGTCATGAAGCTGTAGTTTTCAAGTGAACACCTCCTTTTTACCTTTTGTTCGGCAAAGTTTGGAAATTCCAGGGCTAAAATCATCCAAACAACTCTGGTGAAGATGTGTGGAGTTTACAAACACAGTGGAGCACTTCCTGTATCACCACATGACATCACAAGGTGGAACAAAGTGCCTTTATTTGCAGGATTTGCTTGTTAAACACGGCATTAAACAAAACTCCAGCAGAAAATACCTTTACTAACCCCTACTAATTATAATGTCTTTCCAGACCATTCCTAAACTATGTCTGAAGAAGTATAAGAAATGAATATGTTTTTTTTTTTCAGTTTATGGGACTTTTTCTTTCTTTAAAACCTGTTAAAATCAGTATTAATTTTGGTACTAGCATCGTTAGAATCAGGGTGTCTGTGTGTTGATTTTTTTGTAGTAAAGTTGCTCAGTTTTGCCATTGGAGCAGTGTTTAGGCTGGAGTACACGTATATAAGATAAAAATAGTTGTGATGATCCCAGTTTCATTTTGACTTGAATTCTGATTAAAGCTGTAACCCCGCTGTCACTCAGCGTGTCAGTCTTCATCATTGTCGCCATGAGGAGCTGCACCTGAAGTGAAATGTGTTTGTGGCCTGGCAGAGCTTTATTTGCTCAGAGGAAAACATGTCCGACTGCTCTTAGTGATTGACGTGTTGATTCGTCTCTGCTTTTTCGAGTCTGACCCCCTGCAGCCAAATTACAAGGAGCAGATGGACCTGACAAGACACTAACTCACGGACAAGTGCATGCTGGGAAATGCTACTAAAACAAAAAGGGCTCTTAGATGTCACTGGTGAAGTTTTTGGTCTGTGCTAATGTTCGGTAATATTGACTGGAAATGTTCTTAAGGTTTTTTGTGGACTATTTTGTTGATTATTACTAATACTAATGTGGTCCTGTTAGAGGTTTGAGTCTTGCTCAAAAATGATTCGGAAAGTAAAAATGAAACACACAAGTTCAGGAATTTCACTTTATGCCCTAGTTTTGAAAGATTATACTGTGAGTCTTCAAAATATATGTTACTGAATATATTTGAATGCCATTATTTGCCATATTTTCCATTTAGCAAAAATGTCTATATCAGTATTTTGCAACTCAATGTCAATAACTGATGTGCCTTTTATAAAATAGATGAAGACAGTGGAAATCCAAAATTAATATCGTAATTGCACTTTTAATTATAATATAAATTAAAAAAATATATATCTTTATATATTTAATAGTTGAGTTTATTGTCTATAGTAAAAATCAATTCTAAAAGAGCTGAATAAAAACAAAACTTCAGAATAATCTTTCAAATGGGTGCAAATGGATATGAATAACAATCAATCAAATTTTAATCAAGAATTATTTCTAAAAGCTTAGTTTAATTATTTTAATTGAGACTCTAGTCAGTCTAAGTCTGTGGTTTGGAATTCTTTGTCATTCAACACAAAAGTTAAACTTTCTTCTATTACTAAAGGTCATATGTTACACAGTATTGATCCTTGATTATAATTCTGTCACCTCAAATATTTAAGTAATCCCTTATTATTAATCTTTTTACATCTACAAAACTCATGGAACACATCATGTTGCAGTAGTTTTCAAATTAACATGTTTTTTTTAACCTTTAGTTCAGTAGAGATCTGCAAATCGAGGGCTGAAATTATCCAAACGATTCTAGTGTAGTTGTGTTGAGTTTAAAAACCCAGTGGAGCACTTCCTGTGTCACCACATGACATCACAAAGTGTTTTCTGTTTAAAAGAAGAACTCAGCCTGTGCAGGGTTTGTGTGTTAAACATGTGTGAACGAAACAAAATGCAACTCTGAGTTAGTTTATGAAAGGAAGGTCACAGCATTATTACATAGATTAGAAAATACCAGAACACGGCCGTTTAAAGGTGATGTATGTCCAGGAAAGTGGACGCCATGTTTGTTCTGCCTGCCAAGCCAAGCTGAAAATTAATACATAATTTATTGATCATTATGAGTTTTTTCCTTCCACGTGGCCAAAGTTATATTTTTTCCCTTTGTTTAATTGAATCTCCATCACAACAGTAACACACAGGCACATTTCTGATTGATCGCTTTAATATTGTGTGTATATCGCCCAGGATGATCCAATACAAAGTTGAAATCACTGCTGGACAAACTCTGAAGCCATAAATTGGTCAAAAATGGTACGCGACCCCCTACCGAGTGTGTACATGCCCCCGGTGGTCCCCGCACCTCTGTTTGGAAACCACTGTCCATATTTGCAGGTGTCTTCATCATCCGGCCCTTCCAATATGGCCGCCCCTTCCCTCCGACTTCTTTTTATGTGTTTGCGTTTTGAGAAGTCTACACAGTCACCTTGGCAATGACAATCACGCTCCGGCCAAGTCCCTGACATCATCCCCACGAAAAAGTCCGAAGGGGGAGAAGAGGAGGAAAAAAGAAGAAGAAGAAGAAGAGGAGGAGGAGGAAGAGAAAAAAAAGAGGGGAGGGAGGTGTGTGTGGGTTACGTGAGATGAGGGGAAGAGGTTGTCCTGACTCTGAAAAAGCTGCAGCATCTCTGTCGAAAAAGAGAAAGAGAAAATAGGCGGAAAAAAAGTGCAGGATTCTCTAACCTGGGGGCAAAAAAGTGGGGAGAGAGAAAGTACAAAATAGAGGAGGAGGGAAGAAAGGATGAGCAGAAAATATTCTAACTTGGGGGGGAAAGAGAGGGGAGCGTGAAGGATGGAAGAATAAAGTTAGACTCCAAAAAAGAGATGGAAAAAGAGAGAGAGAGTAGAGCAAAAACAGAGGGAGAGGAGAGAATATCCGAACCTAAAACAAGAGAAGAGGAGGAGGAGTCTAAAAGAGATGAAGGAAAAAAAAGAAAGAGGGAAAGA